>CBVK0102305585.1:0-12636 GCA_900067695.1 Picea abies | reverse complement strand
TGTGAATATGAATGATATGATGGGGGTGATGTGTTCTTGGTGGAAAAATAGACAACCAGAATTGTCGGACAAGGAAGAGTTCGACTGATACTTTAGGATGGAAGGAAAATATCCCTTTCATATGTTCTTCAAATTCCGGGTTTGGAAAGAAACTTGATATCTGTCAACAATATGAGTGATGCATGTGTGCATACTCTATTTCAGAAGGATTCGTGCAAGATGGTAAGAGGTGCAATGGTCTTAATGAAAGGAATTCAGATTGGTACCCTTTACAAGCTATTAGGGAATGTCATCTAGACTAGATGCAACAACATCATTGCTCCTAAAATCGACTCGAATTGACGTCGACACAACTCGATTCGACTCGAGCCAAGTCAGTTCAAACCGACTCAACAAGATATGATAAAATTGATCTGACCAGGCTATGACATGAGAGGATGGGAAACATTGGATAAAAAAGACTTCGAGCTATGCAAATCAAAGGTATGGTCAAAGGGTTTCCTAAATGTGGTTTAGAGGTCGACTTTTGTGAACATTTCATATATGGAAAACAAAATGTGGTTTAGAGGTCGACTTTTGTGAACATTTCATATATGGAAAACAAAGTTGGGTGAGGTTCCCATTTGGAACGGCAAGGGAAAGTGGGATTCTAGAATGGGTTCACAATGATGTCTTTGGCCCTGTTACAGTTCCTTAACTTGGTGGATCTCTGTATTATGTCTCCTTCATAGATGATTTTTCTAGAAGACATGGATATATTTCTTGATGAATAAATCATAGGTTTTTGAGAGATTTAAGGAGTTTAAAGCTCTTGTGGAAAACCAGACAGAGAAAAGGATCAAAGTGCTGAGAACTGACAATGGTGGTGAATTCTGTGGAAAATAATTTGATCAGTTCTGTAGGAAGTGTGGCATATCATGCCAAAATACCACACCATATACCCCACAATAAAATGGATATGACGAGAGAATGAAAAAAACATTGATGGATAAGGCAAAGAGCATGCTCAGTGGTGCTGGGCTTGCACAAGAATTCTAGGTAGAGGCAATTAACACTACAAGATATCTAGTGAATATGTCTCCTTCATTGGAACTAGTTGACACGACTCCAAATGAGGTATGGTCTGGTAAAAATCCTTCAGTGGAACATCTCAAAGTATTTGATTGTGATGAATTTGTGCATGTTCCCAAGGAAAAGAGGAGCAAGCTGGACAAGAAGGCAGTGTGCATGTTCCCAAGGAAAAGAGGAGCAAGCTGGACAAGAAGGCAGTCAAATGTATTTTCATTGGATATAAAGAAGGAATGAAAGGATATATGCTCTAGGATCCTTCATCAAGGAGAACAATGTATAGTTGAGATGTCGTCTTCATAGAAGTCAGAGGTAAGTCCGAGCCTGAGGAAGATTTTTAGATTGAGAATAATCCTGATATGGTGCGGTTTGAATTGAGGAATGAAGAAGATGATTCATATGAGTTGATTGAATCTGTGGAAGAGGTAGAACAACTGACTCTGGTGGTAAGGAGGTCATAAAAAATAAGAAAACCAGTTGGAAAATATAGTCCACCTGACTTCCATTCCACATTCGTGCTAACTTCCATCGACGATGATCCCAAGTCAATCAATGAGGCGGTCAACTTGGCAGAGGGTAAACTTTGGAAGGACACCATGGTCGAAGAGATGGAATCATGGAACAAGAATGAGACATGGGATTTAGTCAAGTTACCTAGTGGAAGAAATATCATCGATAGAAAATGGGTATTGAAGAAGAATATGAATGTCGCAGGACAAGTTGAGAAGTTCAAAGCTCGACTGGTAGAAAAAGGTTATTCCCAAGTCAAGGGAGTTGACTTCGGTGAGATTTTTTCCCCTGTTGGTTGAAAAACTAACTTCCATTAGAGTACTAATTTCTCTGGATACAAAATTCAATCTGGAGATAGAACATATGGATGTGAATACATCATTCCTACATGGGGACCTGGAAGAAGAAATCTACATGAAACAACTTGAAGGATTTGTAGTAAAGGGAAAGAAAGAGTTGGTGTGAAAACTAAAAATATCCCTTTATGGTATAAGGAAATCACTAAGGATGTGGTACCATAAGTTTGACACATACATCCTTATTTTGGGATTTGTGAGAAGCAAAGATGATCATTGCATATATTCAAAGGAATAAGGTGGGTGTTTCATATATGTAGCTTTGTATGTGGATGGCATGTTGTTGATTGAAAACAACATGGACACAATAAAGGAGGTGAAGAATCAACTATCCTTCAAGTTCGACATGAAGGATATTGATGCAACTAACTTCATTCTGGGAATGGAGATTAAGAGAGATCGAGCCTCTAGGAAGCTCTGGTTGAATAAGATGAAGTATATTCAAAACAATTATGAAACGGTTCAACATGCAAGATTGCAAACCAATGAAGGTGCCAATTCCTGTGGGAGTAAGGCTTACTACTGAATAGTGTCAAAAGACACAGGAATAAATAGAGGACATGTCACATGTTCCCTATGCAAGTGTTGTTGGTAGTATAATGTATGCGATGGTATTCACTCGACCGGACATTGACCATGTAGTGGGCGTGTTGAGAAAGTACATGTCGACACTTGGAAAGGAGCACTAGACATCTGTCAAGAGAGTATTTAGGTATTTGTGTGGCATGAAGGACCATGATATATTCTACCAAGGAATACCTAGAAGTGACAATGGTAAAGTAAATGTACATGGCTTTGTCAACGCCGACTAGGCTAGAGATCTGGATCGACAAAGGTTGACCAACAAATATGTCTTTAAGATGTTCAACGAAGCAATAAGTTGGATGAGTAAGTGACATGTGGTCATAGCCTTGTCAATAATAAAATCTGAATACATGGTGACCACTCATGGAAGAAAATAAGTGATATGGTTGCAAAGGTTGTGTTCAGGAATCGGGTTTGAGCAAAGAGTTATGAAGGTGAGTTGCAATAGTCAAAGCACAATATTTTTGGCAAAGAACCCTGCTTATCATTCAAAGACTAAGCACATTGATGTACAATACAATTCTGTAAGAGATATGGTGGAAAGTAACAAGGTGCTACTGGAGAAAGTAGAAACGTTTGAAAACATAGCATACTCTTTGATCAAGTCTGTGAGTGTTTTGAAGTTCTCTTAGTGCAGAGAGGCAATGGGAATTACTTCCCAGAGTTTGTGAATGAAAGTTCATGAATATCCTATTTTAGAAAAGAATACAACACATGGGAGAATGTTTAGTTGTTATATTCTTTGCAGTGAAATTCTAATCGAGGTGAATCGACTGGCGGTTGAAGGTCGAGGTGGATTAACAAAAGTGAAGGTCGAGGTGGATCGAAAACAAGTTGAAGGTCGAGGGAGTTGACCGGGTAAATTCAAAGTAAAATATATCAACGACAAGTCAAACAACAAGAGGTCGAAGTGCAGGTGTGAGACGATCGACTAGAGACCAAATAAAGGTCGACTGGTAGTCGTATAGTAATCCAACTTGGAGTCGACTATAACAAAATCCTGGTATTTGCGAGATTTGTAGCCGATGATCTGCATGGATCTGTAACCATTTTTGGGTGCCAATATTTAGGGTTTTTCCTATTGTAAGGCCTATAAAGAGGCGTGTTGTAATAGCATAAAGGCTAATCAATGTAATGCAGGTTAATGCAAAGTAACTAGTCTTTAGAGAATTTTTTAGATGTAGGTTACTGGTCATGCAGATGTAAGTCAGATTGGCTAGAGGGTTGTTCTTGTGGATGCAAGAGGGTATGATGTCGATTGTGTATTAGGTTTGGACTAAGGTTAGACATGTAACCTTTTATTCAGATTGAATAAGACAATAAAAGAGAAGAACGCTTAATGAATGATGGTTTTCTCGGTTAAGGGTTTCCTAGGTAAAATCTCGGTGTAATGTGTGATTTCTTTGTCATTTACATTCTTGATTGATTCCTTCTTCTATTATATTAGTTTTAGTGTGGAAGTGTCTCTTATTTATTGACACCTTCAAAATAAATCCTTCTGGTCGAGACATGAAAACATTCTCCTTTAAGTATCCTTTCAAGAAAGCAGTCTTCACATCCATTTGATGAATTTTCCATCCATTCTGTGCTGCTATGGAAAATAGAGTACAAATAGTAGCCAATTTTGTTGTGGGGTAAAAATTCTCCTCATAATCAATGCCTTCTCTCTATGAAAATCCTTTTTTTATGAGCCTTGCTTTGTGCTTGTCAAGTGAGCCATTTGATATGTACTTGTTCTTGAATACCTAGTTGCAGACGATTGGTTTGGTTCTGATGGAGGATCCATCAACTTCCATGTACCATTCTCAATGAGAGCACCATATTCCTTCTACATGGATTCTTTCCATTCATCATGATAAGTGGCTTCTTCAAAGGAAGTCAATTCAAGGTTAGTAGATAAATTAAACTCACAATCATATGAAACATTTGTGACATCTACATCACCTGAATTTGAATTATCTAAATAAACTCTATATTCTCTCAAGGACATTCTGGCTCTTGTATTTCCAACCTCATCAGGATGAACACTTTCAAGTGTTTTTTTGATCCATTTTGGTGGACCTTTCTGAGATTGTCCAGGTTTCTCAATTGATTGAGATGGTGTTGAGTTCTCATTAAGCCTCAACGTTTCAATCCTCTTGATCACATCATCCAAATGAACTTTAGGTTATGATGAAGTGGTGGGAGATTCTTCATGTGGGGAATATGAAAATGGAGATTCTAGAGATTGACCCAAGACAGGGATCTCCCCTTCAAGATGTGGAATCTCATCATCAAATTCATGTTATGTCTTTACATGAGTGATTCTATCCAGATGATCAAGCTGCCTCTCAACAATTTCATCTTTCTTGGAGGATTCAAGAAATATTACATCTATGGAAATGATGAATTTATTGTTTGTCTCATTGTAAATATGATATCCCTTGGTGGTATTTGAGTACTCCAAGAATTTGCACTTTCTACTCCTTGCATCAAGATTGCTTCTTTTCTCCTTAGGAATCAAGGAATAGCAGGTGGAACCAAAAACCATGAGAATACTCACTGAAGGAATGTGGCCATACCACATTTCATAAGGAGTCTTGTTTTGAAGAGCATGAGATGGACACCTATTTTTTACATAAACTGCACATAGAACTGCATCAGGCTAAAACATTGATTTTACATTCTTGAAAAACATCATGGAATGAACCATATTTAGGAGTGTCCTATTCATTCTTTCAGCTGCATCGTTCTGTTGAGGATTGTATGGAACCATGGTTTGATGCTTGTTCCCATGTTGGTGAAGGTAGATTTAAAATTCAGTAGATGTATATTCTTTTCCATTATCAGTTCAAAGATAGCCAATATGAGACTGAGCTTCGTTTTGAATCCATACATGAAAATTTTTAAATGTTTCAAAAACTTTTGATTTATCTTTCAACAAGTATACCCAACACATTCTGGTGTAATAATCAATAAAAGACATGATATATTTATTTCCATTTTAGAAGGAACAAGAATATGGACACACAAATAAGAGTGAATCGGTTCAAGTTTTCTACATGCTTTGGAAGTAGAATAATGAAATGGTTTTTTTCTATGCTTTCCAAGGATACAAACATCACATTGCCTCAATTTTCTAGGAATAGTAGGCAAACCAGAAACACCATTCTTTCTCAAAAAACAAAGATTGTCATCATTGATATTGACAAATATAACATGCCACAAAATACTAGAAGACATTATACCTTCATCGTGATGAGAGAAGTATGCAACATTTTGTGTATGGGAAGATGTCCCATTTAGCTTCAACACTATTCCATATTCCATTTCGGTCATAACAAACATGTTGTTAGAATCCTTTTGTATTTCAACTTTTCCACCAATCATATGAATAGAGTGGACTTGATGTCAGATGTACACAAGGGACAACATGCTCCTTTACATCTCATGAATATAGAGTAGATTATGTAGAACAAAATCTGGGAATCAAGGCAACTTAAGTCTTATGGTGCCCATTCTTAAGGGTTTGAGACTCAACTTGTCTGCAAAATACACTATGCCATCTACATTGTCATTGAAGTCTTCAAATAATTCTCTTCGGAATGTCATGTGAGAGGTTGTGCCAGTGTCAAGAATCCATGCATCTTTCCAAGGAGTATATGCAGTGTTAAATAAAACTTTTTTTACTCCTATATTGCAATTAGCAACAATGTAATGGGAAGATTCAGGTGGATTACCTTTTTCTAGTTCTAAAGGTTTACCATTGTCCTCTTTGTTATTGTTTTTTCCTTCTTTGATATTATCCCATAGAAATTCAGAATCATCTGCTTCATTTGACCCATTCTTTTTGCAACGAGTACAATGAAGATTGGATCTATCACCTTGGTTGTGTCTACACCCTGCCTCTAAAACTCTTTCTTCCACATCCACGTCCTCCTCTGTTGCTTTCTCCTTTGGAAGAATCATGTGGTTTTCTCTTGTCTTTTTTAGCAAGGTAAACAGTCTCACTAGTTGAAGGAGTTAACTTCTTTCGCAAGGCTTTCTCATGTTCTGCAACTTTATCCACTAGCTTATCAAATGTGATGGATTTTAGTTGACCACTTGCTTTCAACGATTCATGGTAGTGAGAATATGTAGGGTAGAGGGTCATAATGAAGTCTGTGATAGGGAGATCAATATTCACTCGAGTGGCTTCAATGTCATGCAATATGGCTTTGATTTATGAAGCTAAAGCCATAGGGTCATCATTCTTCAACTTTAGGTTGAAGAGCTACACATCAGTTGTATGAATTCTAGTTCATGATGTGTATTATACAAGTCACAAGAATCACTAATAGAAGCAATATGATGTCTCAAACATAGTTACAAAATTAACAAGAACTCTACAGAGTTCTCATTTTTGGGGGGGTCACATCTTTTACCTTGTTTTGAAAAAGGGTGCTATTGGTAGTACCCTTTTTTTTGTAGTGGTCAAAACTCAGACCCATTCAAACTCATTGCATTGACAAATAACGTCATTGTGGACAAAGACTTTAAAATTGGCCCTTGAATCGAAAAGCAATGTTACCAGTAGCACCAATTTTTTTTTTGAGTTAAAATTATAACTTAATTGAAACTGTGGCCATGGAAACAACTACCATTATCAATAAAAAAACTCAAAATTAACTCTTAAATCATTGCTTAAAAATTATTTTTATATATTTTTCAAATTTACATTAAAAAAATAAAGAAATTAAAAAAAAAATCTAAATAACTAAAAAAAATCTTCAGAATCGTAAAGAAATTTCCTTACTCAAAACAAAGAAAGTCGGGTATAGGTCCTTTCAAGGAAATAGGATTCGTATTCTTAACCTAAGGATACTGAAAGAAAGACAAGAAGACTTGAAGCCTAAAAAGAAGAAGCTTTTTTTCCCAATCGGCTTTTGCGTGCTATTCCTTTTGCCCTAGTCCAAGGCTAGTTTCAATCAAGCACTAGCCCGAGGCTGACGTAGTGACCTAGGGAACTAGCTCTTCGCCTCAACATGTTCAATTGGAGCTAGCTATAGAGCGCACTTTTTCTATGCTTTATTGACTTGACTATAGAGGCTCGAGAGACCTCAACAACTTGACCCTACCTACCAACTAACCTAAAAGGAAAAGGAAAAATTCAAAAATTATATATATGAGAAAATAAAAAAATATTAATAAACCAAATTTTTTTAAAACAACTTCAAACTCCAAAATCTAAAAAAAAAATATTAAAAAAAAAACAAAAAAAACATTTAAAATTAAAAAAAAAAAAAAAAAAAAAAACATATATATAAAAAAACATTTTATTAAAAAAAAAAAACTTTTAAAAATAAAATTCTAAAAACATAAATAATATATTCATGTGGGTGTCGTGGGGTGATGCCCAACCCTCCATGGGCTAAGCTTTGGTCAAGTGGGGGTGATTCCCAACATCGCTCCCACAACCCCACACAATACAATTAGAGCATAGAATGTTTTAATTTTTTTTTATTTTTAAATTTTGGTACAATTTGTTATAGTTTTAAATTTAAAATTGTTTTTAATTTTTTTTTTTAATTTTAAGTTTAATTAAATTTTGTAGGTTTTCCTTTCAAAGTTGTTTTTTATTTATTTTAAAAAAATGTTTTTTATATTAGTAAATTTGTTTAGAGTTGTATTTTAAAATTGTTATATTTTTTAAGTTTATTTTTTATTTTATTAAAATTGTTTTGTTTTAATTTAAATATTATTTTTTAAATAAATGTTTTTTGAATTTTTTTAGATTACGATTTTTATTATTTTATGTTTTACATTTTTTTTTACTATTATATTTATATTTATATTTATATATAACAAATATATATATATATATATATATATATTCTGCAAAATACACTATGCCATCTACATTGTCATTGAAGTCTTCAAATAAATTTCTTTAGAATTTCATGTGGGAGGTTTCACCCATGTCAAGAAGACATGTATTGTTCCAAGGAGTATATGATGTGTTAAATAAAGCTTCAGTTACTCTTGTATTGCAATGGAAAACAATGTAATGGGAAGATTAAGGTGGATTGCCTTTTGCTAGTTCCGAAGGTTTACCTTTTTCCTCTTTCTTATTATTTCTGTCTTCTTTGATCTTATCCCATGGAAATCTACATTCATCTGCTTCATGTGACCCTTATTTTTGCAATGGGTACAATGAATATTGGATCTATCATCTTGGTTATGTCTACTCCCCTTCCTCTAAAAGTATTTCTCCCATGTACATGTCCTCTTCTGCTACTTTCTCCTCTAGAATAATCATGTGGTTTAATATTCTCTTTGTGTTCAAGGTACACTATCTCTCCAGTTGAAGGGGTTTATTTCTTTCCAAAGGACTTCTCACATTCTACAAATTTCTCCACCACCTTGTCAAATGTGATGGATTTCATTTGACCACTTGCTTGCAGTGATTCAAGGTAGTGAGAATATGTAGGGTAGATTTCCTTAATGAAGAAAATTAGAAGGAGATATATATCTTCACTCTAGTGGCCTCAATGCCATGAATTATGGCTTTTATTTCTGAATCTAAATCCACAGTGTCATCATTCTTCAACTCTAGGTTGAAGATCTTCACCATTAGTTGTATGAGTTCTATTTAAACGTGCGTGTCATACAACTCATTAAATCTCTTTAAGATGATATAGGAGCCATTAATATAATCATTATGACGACTCACCTCCTCACTTACAGTTGTAGAGATCATATCACACGCATTCTGGTTTTTCTCCTCCCATATGGAGTGCTCTTTGTTTAATGTTGGAATAACTGGTTTGCTACTATTCAACTTTGATTCTAAGGAAGTAGACTCAAAGAAAGATTCTACTTCTTATTCAATTATACCAAGGAATATTGTTGCTTCATAAATGCCTTTCCACTGGTCATTGAATATCAATGTGTTTTTGATCTTCCTGTACCATTCTCTATAGTTCTCTTTGCCAGTTAGCACCACACCGACAATGAAGATGAGAGAATGCATTATCTTCTACCTTCACGAACACATAGCAATAAATGACTAGTAATGATACTGCATAGATAATACAATGTTTCTACTGCACCAAGAATACTATTCGAATTAATACAATGCTTCAAAAATAGTTGGAAGGAATATCAAATCCATATTGTACATTGTTTTAAAAGATAAATGGTGTCCAATGAGTCATGTTCTGGTCCTTGTTTTAGGGCATGTCAAATATCACGTATGTTACCAAATTTTCTCTTGTTAATAGGCTAAGGATTGATCCCTTATTAATATGCCATAGAGTACAATCCTAATAAAACTGATAAGTGCAAGCAAAACAATGAATGGAATCCATGCTTACAGGCTGAAGAAATGGGAAGCTATCCATGTAATTTTCTTTGTCCATTTGGAGTGGTCAAAGAATGGTTGGGCGTATGAGATATCTTGGAGGAATATCCAAGGAGTTAAGTCGAGGATCTGGCAATTTGATAGAAATTGAGGGTTTTATTCTTCGCACCAACAATGATGGCCAATTGGAAGTCTAGAAAAGAGTGTGGTTGCAGCTAAGGTGTGTGGGAGGTGTGTGGAAGGATAACAAAGAGTGTGGTTGAAGTTGAGGTGCATGAAAGGTTAGCAAAGAGTGAAATTGCAGCTAAGGTGCATAGGAGGTGTGTGCCAATGGTCTCCACTAGCTAGGGTTATGAAAATCAAGGTTTCCTTCGCTTAGGTGAATTATTTTAGGGTTTACCACATGAAGAATACACTAAGAGAGCAGATACAGATAACCGTTGGATGGTGTGTATTCGATGGTTCGAGCGATTGCCATGTTTAGAGAGACAACTAAAGGATTGTAGAGGTGCAATAGATGCTCTCAGAAGAGAACGAATGGAAGAACCAAATATTGGAGAGACTATGTCGAGTGGAAATTAGGGTTTACTAGAGAATCGATCAGAGTGCCAGATGACAGACTGTGCGACCAAAGAATGCAGAAGGAGGCATTTTATATTCAGATGAGGAAAGGAAATTTCAACTATCAAATAATGGATTTATCCAAACTCTGATACCAATGTAAGGCTAATGATTGACATAAAACATAACTTCATGGATGTGATTTGCATTAACATGATAGGTGCATAAATACAAAGTAAACGATTGCTTCTCTTCCATAACAGATGATGCTTCCTATCACCTACGACTCTTCATATTTACACTAATGTTTCAATAATGCAATCCCAAGGATTATGTGTCCAACAATTATGTAATGCACCATATACTACTAATAACAACAACAATAATTAAACAAATGGTATAAAAATAGAAATAAAAGAATCAATAAATAAAGTAAAAGATTATAAATAAATAAATAAAAGGAATTACTTTATTAATAGAATAAAAGGGTAAAAATAAAAAAAGATAAATTTAGGGAAAACTAACTTAAGAAAGGTTAAGATAAGAAAAATGAAACTACATGATTAGTTACTTAATGACAAGTGTAACTTGTGCATGGAACTTCTTGCATGGATGGGTAAGAATAAATCTATATATTGAAGGTGGAAAAGGATTTGGAGGATTTTTTGTTGGTGCAATTGAAAAAGAAACTTGGAAGCTGGCATAGGTAGTTAATTAAGGACTTGGGGGCTCTCGATTGTGATGACTGAGGGGTTGGTTGGGAGGAGAGTCGTCCTCACAATCTATTGTGGTATGCTGGATCAAGGATTGGATCACAATAGTTCAACCTTCATAGTCTTTTACTACTATTTTCAATATCCCATAATCACACCACCCCATTACCAACTCCTGATGCAACAAGATTGGTTCCTTTCCTCTGCACACTGCAACAACTCCAACCCATGACTTTATAGAAGGGGTAATTCCCATTTTATTTGTTATATTATTCCCAATACTATTTCTATTATGTAATTTTCTTATTATCACTCCATAATAACCATAGTCTAAATGTTTTATGTTTTGATCTATTTTTGAGGATATGTTTTGGGTATATTTTCCTGAAATCTAGTCAGAAATTATTGTATTTGCAGATTTGAGTGGTTATTTTTGTGTAATCCAAGTGCCCCAAAGTTTTTTCAACAATATGAATCCATTTTTGCATTCAGAAATGTAATTTAAACAACCAGAAATTGTGATTTCGTGCAGATTTATGTCGCTAGATTCCAACGAAAAAATAAAAAAAATATAGAGCAGTTAAACAACACCATTCCATAACAATTTGTTAAATTCTCAGATATTCAAAGCATGCTTGTCCCATTATAAAATCAAAATATCCCACTTGCACATAATCTCCTATACAACTCTCATGCAACCATTGGATGCAACAATGCATATTGATTCTCCAATTATACTCGGGTGATCATAGCTCGGTTCCCTTGCACTCACAATTGGCTCAATCAAGAGAACCACATCCCTTCAATTTATATTTTTCCTATCGATGAAGATGAACATATGAAGTTAAATCATGGTTTTCCAATCAATCCTCACTAATTAAATATATTTATTTTAAGAGACATGGGAAAATGGCCTAATAAGCAGGAGCCTGGATTCACAATCCACCCTATAGCCTCTTAAATGTGTGCAAGTACTTATTAGTAACATAAAACCATTGATATATCACACAAGTATAAGAAGACCCGAGGAATATTTTGTTCTTCAAATACTATTTTACGATTTAACAAATCAATCCCATTTTTAATGCTTATGAGGTGTTGTTTAATTGTTATATGTTATAGTTTTTTTCATTGGAATTCAATGATATAAATCTGCATGAAATTTCAATTTTCTATTATTTAAATTGCATTTATGAATATGGAAATGGATTGAATGTGCTAAAAAACCCCAGGAGCACTTAGATTACACATAATTAACCACTGAAATCTGCAGATCCAACAATTTCTTGCCAAATTTCAAGCAAAATTAAACAAAAAATATTGTCGAAAAAAACGAAGAATAATCATTACTACAATTTTGAGTATGGTCCTGTTCTAAGAGGAGATTCACTAATAACATTTTTTACTACTGATATCTCTAATAATAATTTCCATGCAGTGATTTGACTATTAAAGTCTACAGAGGTATACATACTCTACCCCCCTCTGGATTTGAACTTGTGACCTCTTAGGAGGAAACACA
>CBVK0102305572.1:0-10641 GCA_900067695.1 Picea abies | reverse complement strand
CCTTGGAGAAGGAACACTCTACTTGTCTTGAGTTGTTGCTGCAGTTAGCAACTAGGGTTTATCTGTTGGTTCTGGAGTAGGCTTGCTAGAATTATTATAAGTAAAGGTTGTTGTGCTTGGGGGTGGCATATGTGAATGCCTATGGTTGGGTGACAATGATGTGACATCGTCTATGGTTAAATGAGAATACCAAAATTTCAACACCTCCAACAATAAGGATGAGACCACATCAGTGAAACTTAAAGTAGTTGTATTACTACCTATGGCCACAACCAAATTATCCCACGAGTCTGGTAAATAGAAAAATAAACCGATACATTGTGTTCATAATAAATCTTAATATCAACAGATAATAACTGACTTACCATTGTATTGAAGGCATTCATACATTTTTTCATTGAGTTTCCATCTTTCATCCTCAGGTTATATAACTTCTTCTACAGGAACAATTTGTTTACCAGGGACTTATATTGATACAAAGTCCCCAACTTATTCCATAAATCCTTAGCCATAGCTTTCCTTGACACATTCATTAATAGTGAATCTGAGAGACACGACCGAATTGTGCTCTTCGACTTCAAATCCAACTTTTCCCAGTCTTCTGTTGACGTTCCTGTAGGTGCAGTACTTGGATCCACAATGATGCATTGATATTTTTCCAATTTTCCACCAACAAATATTCCATCTTGAGCTTCCACAACTCAAAAATTTTCCCATTAAGTTTCTCAATCTCTATGTTTTAGCTACTCGCCATTTCTTTTCACATGAAGAATCAATACTACAGATCTCCCACTACAACAAGGCTTATCACAGACCCGAGCCAAACCCTTGACCACAAAGGCATCCCCCTGAAGCCAATAATTTCTTTGATACGAAATGTAGATTTTAACCTTGTACAATTATTTACTGCAAACAGATTCTCAATAAAAACAAAAAAGGTACAATGACACACACACATTACACACAAATGTTTACCCTGGAAACCCAAACCAAGAAAGCCAACAACTTGTTTAGAGCCACACCTCTAATATTGTGTTCATCATATCTTCATTGTTTACAATACAATATAATATATATGATTCTGTAGCATAAAAAACCCTTAAATCCATTGACCCATAATAGTCAACAACCCTAATTTCTTAACCGAAATTAGAAAACCATTGACGAAAACCATGTGCCAAAAAACCACCAAAAACAAATGCAAAAAAATGCCAATTTTTTTTCCCGGGAGCGCTTTCATTGAACCCCCCCATTCTAATCCCCCCATGCACCCAGTGCAATGCAAACACTAGATCTAGTCATGCAAATAATATAACACATACCTAACAATTTCAACTAAAGTTCTATTATTCCTTCAACAACATTGGTTTGTTGAGGTGTGTAAGATACATATCTTTTCCAAGAGATATCATTTTGTGACAAGTATCTCTCAAAAGCCTTGCTTATATATTCTTTTCCATTATCAGATCTTAGAAATTTACAAATTGACCACATTGCTTCTCAACCAATGCTCTAAATTCCTTGAACTTTTCAAAGACATTATTCTTATTCTCCAAGAAGTATACACAATATACTTGAAAAATTATCAATAAAAGTAAAGCATACCTTGCACTAGCTAACAATGATTGGTTTATTAAACAAAGGTTACTATGGATATGTTCTAGTTGAGTTTGTTCTCTACAAGACTTTCTTGTCTCAAATACAGCTTGGTGATGCTTTATAAGCACACACCCTTTACATACACCATAAGGGGGAACTACCTTTCAGAGTCCATTATCCATCAATTTCATATTTCAAAAATTTAGATGTCCAAGTTTCTTGTGCCAAATTCTACTCCAGTTGTCGGTCTTGTCTATGAGTGCAGTAGGTCTTGGATCTTGCTTAGGAAAGTCGTATAACTTATACAATCTATATTTAGGATCAAGAATAACCTTGGAAACAACAAGAAATTCATTGTTAATATCATTCATAACAAACCTTTCAAGACATAATTCAACCTTCTTGATAGTTTGGGTTAGTTAGGGTACATACAACAAGTTGACACTCAAACTTGGTACATGATATACATCAATGATCACACCATTTTGATATTCAATTCTACTAGAAACCTACAAGATATTCTTAGAATTCATAATCATTATGCAAACTTTAATCCCATATACAAGTCTAAACCTAAGTCAATCTACCTCAAATATTTGACTCAAACTAGAGCATATTTGACTCAAACAAGAGTACATATACAATTGACAAGTTGTGAAGCAACTTGTAGAGAGGTAGGATAAATCTCAAACCACTAGCTTATTATGACATATTGTTATGGTTGCATTGAATATTTTATTATGTCATATTGTTATGGTAACCTATTGTATATAAAGAAACCCATTGTACAATAAAAACACACACACGGATGGAATGATTGGATAGAATTTCCATTCAAGGATTTTTTGAGTATAAGTTCCCAATGTACTTTGCTTGATATATGTTTGAGTGTAGTTTTTTCTAAGTCATAATCGATTGAATCCATAAATATTGGTCACACATTTTGGCAAGTCGGGCATGTGAAAATGGCCTATGTGATCCTTGATCAAGGTTTTACTTGATCAAGGCTTTAAGATTTTGTTCAAGGGATTAAAACCTCAATTGAGGTAAAACCTCAATCAAGAGTTTTAAACCAGAAATGAATTGTTTATGTCAAAAATACCTTGATCGTGAGCTTTTTAAATCCCTCAATTGATGTATTTTAAAACCCTCGATTGAAAGTTTTAAACCAAAAATTAATTAGTTATGTCAAAAATACCTTTATCAAGGGTTTTAAAATACATTGATCGTGATATTTTTAAATCCCTCAATTGATGTATTTTAAAACCCTCGATTGAGGTATAAACCTCGATCAATGGATTGAAAGTCCAAAATCCTTCCCATTTATGCAGGGTTTCATGGAGCTGCAACTTTTTGTAGGTGAAATTTCTTCATCTCTTCCATGAAAGGTGGTAGACTTGGTGCATATAAATTCATGATTGAATCCTGTATTGATTGGCAGTTTTCTTGTTTTGAATTTCATTCTAAATTTTTAATTTATGTTTTTCTAAAACTTATACGATTTTTTTTCTCTTGAATAATGAAGGCCCCCAAAGAAAAATAGGTATCTTAAAAACTACATAACCAAAAATTTATTAATAAGTGTGCATTCTTTTGATGTTTCCTCTTCAAAATGCTATTGTTGGTTTTTTATTTTACAATTTAATAAGAAAATAAATTTTTGAAAACACACAACTGTATAAAATGCGATTCAAATATTAATTTGTCGGCTTAAAAATAATAAACAATACAATTTCCCCCACCTCTACAACCCCCCACCAAGAAAAAATAGAGCTATTACATTATGTGTAGATGGTGTTTGTGTGTGTATGTATTTGAAAATTATACATTGAACACTGAATTAGATGTTGAGAAAAAAAGTCACTTAATAATTGTTAGGATATTTAGACACTTAGGAGTTAGTTAAGATCTACTAACATGTGTATTTTGATAATAACACTTTGAAAATAACTGTACATTAATCTGTCACCTTGATTAAGTATGACAACCTGGAGAAAGGAACAGTTCTGTGATGATACTATCAACCTACTTGGACAAGAAGACCAAAGATTTTAGTGGTCGTGGGCATACATATATTACTCGTCATTACCACTTCCGGAGAAGAGTACAAACAAAGTTTGGACTTCAGGAATTACACTAGCATGATGTGTTCTAGACGTCTACAATTTCAAGGAGCTGATTTCATGGTGCATTGATAAATTTGACAAGAATGAGAAAATTATTTAGTTACAAGGGGATCACCTATTTCTTTAGCCCCTTCCATATTTAAGAGGATGTTGAGACTCCAAGAGCCAAAGGTGACTTTCAAAAGTGCTGAAGTCGAGGACTTTTTGAAGACAAAGAATGGAGGATTTGAGCTTATAGAAGAATATCTTGAACACCCAACAATTCTTCTAGAGGACTTTCCAAGCATTCAGGTGCGTTCATTAAAAAATCCATATAGAGAGATGGTGTGGTTATTCGCTAGAGTATTCGAAAAAGAGTCTACGGTTACTGTTCCTAGGCTCACTTTGTATATATTGTACTTTTCAATTCATGAAAACACAATGTTTGATTGGGAAAGGATTATTTCCAGTGAATTATCGTTTTTGTTTGGAAACTTTAGAAAAAATAAAAGTTTTACATGTCCTCATATTTGATTTCACCATTACATAATGTTACGTCTTCAAAGGCTTGCCTTTGGCTAAGCAGGTCAATTGTAAAATGGGCCCTATTCAAATGTGGTATCTTGCACTTTGGAAACATACGGCCACATACCACTTTTATGAAGTGAACAATACACTTATTTCTTCTTTTAAAAATCTTAGTCATGGAACAAGTACATCTACATTGTCTCTAGAAGCAACATCCTTCTTAGATAAGAGAATAAATTTTGAAGCTATGCAAAATTTCAGTGTTATTAGGCTTTACTTGTCTCGTGAGAAACCCTCATATTTTCCATATTATGTTTTTGATAAGATATTTGTTGTTGAAATATGCAAGTAGTATAAATTTTGGGTTCATTTCTTTAACGAAAAAAGGAAAAGACAATTAATTCTACTACCATGGAATATTGGGGGGATAATGGTGAAAAATGTTATACACATCAATGAAATCTCAGTTCAGTTTGATCAATTCAATCTTAAGAAAACGAATGAAGTCAAGGGTTGGGGGGATAATGGTGAAATATGTTATACACATCAATGAAATCTCAGTTCAATTTGATCATTCAATCTTAAGAAAACAAATGAAGTCAATGGTTTTGACCTTAGCCAATTATTTATGAAACAATGTATCATTTGCCAACACATTCCTATTTGGAGAAGAAGAGGGTGACAACCAAAACCCCCAATTGTTACTTGATGAGAAAAGGTAAGAGGATATCGAAATAGTGTTAGGATTTTTAGACACTTAGGAGTTAGTTAAGATCTACTTGGTCTAATATTTCGTTAGGTAAAATTGTGTTTCTTTAGTATGCATTTGTAGTTAGGAAATCCGACGGTCACGATATGTTCCTGACATAGAGTGATCCGACGGTTCATACTCTCCTCGATCTTAACGACCATTGATCCATGGTTTAACACCCGATTGGTCCATGATCTCTATTTAAAGAGCATGGAGGGTCATTTTCCAATGATTGATTGTGAGAAACTCTCTTGTAAAATCTCTCTGTAATCTTTTTCTTTGCATTAATAAATTGCTCCAAGTGGCCACGCTGGCTAGGGCCGTGGATGTTTCCCCGTAGGGGTTTTACCACGTGTAAACATCGATGTGTTGATCTTTGATATGGTTATGTGAGTGGTTATTTAAGGTGTTCATCCTCTGTTGGAATACCTATGTTGTCGAACATGGTATCAGAGCTTGTTTGAAGACCCACTCTTGTTGTAGAATGAGATCGTGAAGCCGAGTTGCTTCATATCCATTTTCTGTCATTTTCGTACATTTCTATGTTGAGAGGACTGTTCCATTGCGTCCGGAGCACTCGTTTCATTTAGGAAACTTTTCATTTCACTCGAAAAGGTTTCCGTTTGCCCAAGATACGACCATTACAGTCAGATCTAGACGTACAAAGTTTGAATACACATTTTAAATTTTTTTTGCAGAGAAGTATTTTGGTTTTGTATTTTTTTATTTCTGGGTTGCTACTCTTTTAGATCTACGTATGTTCTTTTCCCCGTGCCTTGAGCGATCTAAGCAATAGATAGGAAAAGGTGCATCTTCTGAGTAAGCTAACCGAGATCTAACCCTTCTTGTCATCGAGAAGCGAAATTTTTTTCTTCTGTGAAAAGATTTTTTTTTTTTTTAGCACGCTCTCCAAGGCCGTCTTCAACAACAACAACAACCTCCCCAATCATCCTTCTGAACATTACAACATGTTTTGCTAGACCATTTGGTTAAAAGTTTCCTTATTAAGTAAGAGGTCTTGAGTTCAAGTCTCTCTTTTGTTACTTTTTAAAAAAAAAGTTCATGCTAAAATTGTAAAGTGTATTTCACTTCAAGTATAAAAGTGAATCACTATAAGTAACTTTAATATTTTATTTTAGAGTTATTTATTTTGCATGCAGCTTTTATTTGTAAAAGTGAGCACCACTTCTCTTTATAAAAGTGGCTCACTTCATAAAGAAACTTACACTACCAAAGGACCACACTACCACGTGGTCCTTTGGTTACCCTTTATGCCTTTTTAAAAAAATGGCATAACTCTCACATCCGAAGTCCGTTTTCAATGCTGTTTTTTTTTTAAACCACATAACTTTTCGAGCTCTTTCCATTCAGATCATCAGTTTCAATTTTTAAATCCGTATTATCTGCATATTTAATATGGATTCTACAATTAATCTCTTACTTACCAACACCAACTACTTCCAATGGAAATCCCACATGGAGGATTTATTAAGAAGTAAAGACTTGTACCGGATTACCTTGGGAAAGGAAACAACACCCACTGATGCTGATAAGAAAGCCAAATGGGATAATAGGAATGACGAAGCACGTGGATTAATCAGAATGTCCATCTCTCCTGATTTAAGGTTCCACCTTCAATCAATTGATAAACCTAAAGAAGCTTGGGAAAATATTGAATTTGTGTTTGATAAACATGCTGATATCATGGTAGCTTCGGGAGGTATGAACCTCTATTGTGACCTATTATGAGACTAGAATACTCCGGAAGGAAGCAAAGAAATGAAGGAAACCCTAGACAGGTTGTCGGCTGCAGAAATATATTTAATATGAATTTATTAATACCCAGAAGGAGAAGTCAACCCCAGTTAAACTGCCCAGACTACTATAAATACAGGGCGCCAATTCTCATTATTCACATCTCAGCAGTTGCAGAGTGAACTAGATATGCGCAGGTGCAGTTGCAGCTTGTGCGCAAGTTTATGGGAAAGTGTGCGCTAGCCTTTGGGTGGGATTATCTGATCAACTTGGTTTCTATTCTTTCTTGGTGCATTAGCTTCTCTTGGCTATTGGATTTCTACCAGGATTCTCTTCTCTGTCAAGGTCAAGGTGCTCAGAGGGTGGCTTCGGCCTGTGGTTGGGTGACGAGGGTATCGTCAATGGTAAAATGAGCACAATATTCTATATTATATCAGGTTATGGGCCCACACCCCCTTCAGTCAACCTAAAATGATGGAAGGAAGCATAACCACTAGATATTGAGCTCGTTGAGGAACTGCCGCTAGGGTTACTAGAAGGAGCAGCTTCCAAAAACACTGCAGCTGGGGTTACTAGCAGAAGCAGTTGTAGAAACCCTAAATATCTGATCCAACACCTTGTGATGGAGCATCTTGCCCAAGAAGAAGATATTCATATGTGCCCTAACTTAGTGCACTTCGTGGCTCTCTCAGAAAATAGAAATGACGAAGTTGAAGTTTTGGATCAAAGCATGACCAATTACCAATCAACCGAAGACATGTGTGAAATAATCAACCTTTCACATTACTCAGCACTTACCGGGACGATTGAAGATGATATGTGGATAATCGATAGTGGAGATTCCAGGCACATGTGGGATATCAAGCCAGACTCTCAAATCTAAATGAGAGAAAGACATCGTACAAAGTGGAGCTTGGAGACAAAAGCACTTACCCCGTCAAAGGATTTGGACAAACCTCCGTCAAATTGGAATCAGGTATTCATGATCACTTAAGAAATGTTTTATATGTACCTAGTTTAGAAAATAATCTTATATCAATATCATGTTTAGAAGACAAAGGAAACATAATAGCCTTCATGGATGGAAAGGTGCTATCATGGCATAAGAATTCCAACATAGAGGATGCTAGGGTTATTGGAAGTTGTGAAGGAAATCTGCATAGACTACTAGAACAAAATGAAGAAGCTCTAGTAAATGACGAAGTCAACCCTAATGAGATTTGGCATAGAAGGTATGCTCATATCAATTACCAAGAATTACCTTTCCTCAGAAAAATGGTTGAAGGAATACCAGAATTGAAATCTACACATGAAGGAATCTACAAAGGATGTGCCCTTGGGAAGAATATCAAGAAACCATTCCCAAGCAGCAACAACAGATCTAAGGAAACCCTAGATCTAATACACTCATATGTTTGCGGTCCAATGCCAGTCAGATCTCTTTACTACGTAATCTTCATAGATGAATATTCAAGAAAGACGTCTCTGTACCTACTAAAATCAAAAGATGAAGTATTCAACAAGTTCCAAGAATTCAAGGCAGAAATAGAAAACCTTACGAACAAGAAGATCAAGACTTTAAGAACATATAATGGAGGAGAATACACCTCGAAGGAGTTCATTTCATTCTACAAATCGACAGGGATTAGGAGGGAGCTGACTGTTCCTCATAATTCTCAACAAAATGGTGTAGCGGAAAGAAATAACAGATCTATCGAAGAAACAGTAAATGCCTTATTGAATAATCAAGGTCTATCCATGTTCCTATGGGGAGAAGCAACAATGAAGACAATATATGTACAGAACATAAGCCTTCATTGTATATTGAAGGACATGACACCAGAAGAAGCATTCTCAGGTAAGAAACCTAACATAGAAAACTTAAGAATATTTGGATCTCTAGCTTACTCTCATATTCCCAAAGATAAAAGGAATAAACTAGAACCCTTAGGAAAGAAGGGGATATTCATGGGATATAGTGATTCATCCAAAGCCTATAGAATATATATTCCAGAACAACACAAGATAGAAGTAAGTAGAGACGTAACATTCAATGAAAGGATGGCCTTTAGGAAATCCATCGAAGAAATTATAGAAGAAGAAGATCTTGAAGAACCAAATGAAGAAAACACAGAAAACAAAAATAACGAAAAAGATCAACCTGATCATCCTATGGAGCCATGTGAGAACATTGATTCATATATCATACCAAAAACCAAGAAATGACCAGCTTAGCTTGAAGCTACTTTACAAGACGCAGAAAGAATCAAGGTTCCAGAAGGAACATCCAGGAAGAGTAAAAGACCGAAAAGATTCTGAAGTTATGCAGCATACATGACGAAGCTCCTAGATGAAGAACCTACCACATTTGAAGAAGCAGTCCAAAAGGGACAATGGAAAGAAGCTACGGCGGAAGAACATCAATCCATTATGAAAAATGAAGTATGGGAAATTGTACCCAGACCTAAAGAAAAATCAGTGGTAACCTCAAAATGGGTATACAAGATAAAAAATGCAGCAGACGGAAGCACGGATAAATACAAGGCAAGCTTCATGGCCAAAGGGTTCTCCCAAAAGGAGGGAGAATATTATGACAAAACCTTTTCTCTGATGGCAAGTTATACCTCCATCAGAGCTATCCTATCTCTTGCCGCTTCCATGGGATGGAATCTACACTAGATGGATGTAAAGACAACTTCCTTAATGGAGCTATTGAAGAAGCGTGTGTTGAACAACCTCAAGGATTCGAGGTACATTCCAGAGACACTCACGTTTGCAGATTGAAGAAAGCTCTATATGGACTCAATCAAGCTCCAAGGGCTTGGTATGCCGGAATGGACAACTATCTAACAAGACTTGGTTTCTCCAAGAGTCATGCAGATCCAAACCTTTATTAGAAAGTCGTGGATAACGCACCTGTGATTCTACTATTATATGTTGATGATCTATTCATAATAGGTGAAGAATCTCTAATTATCCAGTGCAAGAAGGAATTAGCCTCTGAATTTGATATGAAAGATCTAGGTCTCATGCATTACTACTTGGGACTAGAAGTATGGTAGAAGCATGGTGAAGTATTCCTTGGACAAGGAAAGTACGCTATAAAGATCCTTCAGAAATTTGGAATGATGGACTGTAAGTCCATGGACACTCCTATGAATGCAGATATAAGAAAAGTGAAAGTCCCAGATTATGATCTAGTAGATCCATCTCTATATCGACAACTAATTGGATCATTGATGTATTTGGTAAATACTCGACCAGATATTTGCTTTGTTGTGAATACATTAAGTCAGTTCCAGGTGGAACCTAGACAAGAGCATTGGATAGCTGCAAAGCATGTTCTAAGATATATTCGTGGGACAATAAACTATGGCTTGAGATATACCACATCCAGTGATATCCAACTTCATGGATTCACAGACTCTGATTGGGCAGGAAGTACAGAAGACATAAAGAGTACTTTAGGTATGTGTTTCAGTTTGGGCTCCGCTATGATATCTTGGGGCAGCAGGAAACATAAGTCTATCGCACTCAGTGCAACATAAGCAGAGTATATGGCAGCTTGTGAAACATGCACAGAAGCAATATGGCTAAGGAAGTTAATCTCTGATTTATTTGATCAAACTCTATAATCAACCATAATATATTGTGATAATCATAGTTGTATAATATTATCAGAACATCCAATGTTTCATGAAAGGTCGAAGCACATTGAGATCAAATACTACTTTATTCGAGATAAAGTCCAGGAAGGAGAGGTAAAGCTTGAGTATATCCCCACTGATGAGCATACAACAAACATCCTGACAAAACCTCTATCCATAATCAAGTTTGCATATTTCTGAGAGAAGATGGGGATCGTGGAAATAACTCCCTTAGCTGAAAGGGAAGATTCTCCAA
>CBVK0102305570.1:0-10330 GCA_900067695.1 Picea abies | reverse complement strand
AAGTTGTTCTTAAGGGGGGATGTTAGGATATTTAGACACTTAGGAGTTAGTAAGATCTACTTGGTCTATTCTGTCGTTAGGTAAAAGTGTGTTTTCTAGTGTGTTTCTTTAGTATGCATTAGTATGCATTTGTAGTTAGGAAATCTGACGTTCACAATATGTTCCCGACATAGAGTGATCTGACGATTCATACTCTCCTCGATCTTAATGGCCATTGATCTGTGGCTTAACACCCGATTGGTCCATGATCTCTATTTAAAGAGCATGGAGGGTCATTTGACGATGATCAATTGTGAGAAAATGTCTTGTAAAATATCTCTGCAATCTTTTTCTTTGCATTAATAAACTGTTCCAAGTGGTCGCGTTGGCTGGGACCATGGATGTTTCCTCGTAGGGGTTTTACCACATGAAAACATCGGTGTGTTGATATTTGATATAGTTATGTGAGTGGTTACTGAAGGTGTTTGTCCTCTATTGGAATACCTATGTTGTCGAACAACCCCAACAGACGCGGTTACCCTATGCTGGTCAAGGCCATAGTTTCTACCAGAACCTTGCCCAACAGTCAAAATTTTCCTAGAAACCTCGTGCCAGTCAAACTCCAGGACCCTCATTTCCTGTAAATAGTTCACAACTGAAACTACCATTTTTCGCAACACTACACCTGCCAGACTTGTCAAGATTATTGAATGACCCAATTTGTCACGATTTGCATTGGCCCCCCATGTTGACTAAGCTTCCCTCAGTTATTCTGAAATTTGAGGGCAAGCCTGGCGAAGATCCAGGTGATCATGTGATGACTTTTCATTTATGGTGCTCATCAAACTCATTGAAGGACGACTCTGTCCAGTTGTTCCTTTTTCAATGCACTCTTATAGGGTGTGCTGTGAAATGGTGTATTGAGATTGATCGCTTGAGGTACTCTTACTTCAACGACTTGGAAATGGTCTTCTTGAACCATTTCCAGTTACCTGTGAAATACGATTACTACACTGAATTTTTGGCCAACTTTGAGCAAACCAAGGCCGACCACATCTCTGATCATATCCGAGAATGGAGGTGTAGAAATAGATTAATTAAGGTCAAGGTCCCTCCTACTTTCTTGATTGAGTGGTTCTTGAAGTCTTTGGTGCCCTGCATATCCAAGGACGTAGCGACTTCCGAAGTGTTTTCAGAAGAGGAGGAAATTATGAGAGCTCAACAGCTTGAACTAATCTACTCTCAGTCTGGCATGCTCTACGATATTTTTCCAGATGCATCGCAGATTACTCTTGATAAGGCCAAGAAAAATTATATACCCCATGTCGATGATATTGTGGGCTTAGCACAAAGCAATTCCACGTACTTTTTTTCGAATCAATTGCAACAATTGTCGATACAACAGACTATGGCTAGCCAAACTTCGAGTTCGGTTGTTCCCTCTACCCAGATATCATATGTACACAATGTGTAGTCGACGAATCTTGAGGCCAACCAACAGCCCGAGGGAAAGAAGAAACAACAAAATAAGAAGTGTAAATGGGATAAAAAGGATACCAATAATGTTGGCGGGGGAAAAATGGAGACGAAAAAGTCGAAGTATCTATGAAATATTTGCATGGAAGACCACTCGACTCATATATTCCCTTAGCTTGTAGAAGATAATAATTTATTAGCACAGAAACATCCTATTGTGCTAACAAACCCTTTTCCATAAGGGGAAAACATGGCTCAGGCTTTAGCATCCATGAGCACGATAGGGGGCAGTCAGGCCCCCCCCACACCTATCAATAACAACCCAGCCACAAATATTTACATGATGAATGTTGAGGCTCATTTAACTACCACGGACCGAGACTATGGAATGTCAGAATCTATCAAGAAGGGAAAGGAAGCCACTAACCCACCGAATCCTCTCCAAATAGAGAAGGCGGTGGGAGAAATAAGGACTCACATCCATAAAGGTGCATTTAAGAAGGATTCTCATAATCCAAACATGAGGGCTTCTCAGAAATACTTCGTTGAAGAGGATCTGGCACAGACCCCTTGCGCGATGTCTTCCTTAAAAGTCCTCCATAGTTTCCCCTCGCAGAGAAAAGCTTTGTTGTCCACCTTGGGAGTGGCAAAGACTTGCAACCCAGAAGTGATCATTTTTTATCCAACCAACTTAAAACCCCATCTTCCTTACTGCGTTTATTTTCAAATAGTAGTGGCTAACACCACGAAATATTTTGCGTGGAACATTTTTTGTACAGTGGTTAATGAGGGCACCTTGACTTGCGTGATGTTGTTGGCATGTTGGAAGGCCATTGGCCATCCTAGGTTGTATTTGTCACCTATGTTGCTTATGGAATTTGAAGATCGGTCATTTAGACCACAAAAAAATATTCCTTCCTTCCCCATGCAGTTGGGAGGTAAACCTGTGTATGTCAAAGTTGAAGTGGTCAATACACCTCTCAACTACAACATGTTGTTAGGAAGGAGTTGGACTTATGCAATGCATGCAGTGGTTTCTATGGTTTTTCGGGTCTTGTGTTTTTCGTACAAGGGTCAGATTGTGACCATTGACTAGTTGTCATTCTCTTTTCCTGACCCTTCATTAGGGGATTCCATGGTCTCAATGATTGATAGTCCATATCCCATCACTATCAACTTAGGTGTCAGTTTGTTTCTGTAACACCCCTGACCCCACACTGGTCGGGCATGCCACTCCTCAGATGCTTTACTTAGCTCTGAAACCATCTTTGTAGCATTCCCAGCCTTTTGAAGGGACAGGCTACACGAGGGAACACTTTCATTCTCTCACTGTGGAACATACTGTAACATACCCAGTATTCAACTGAGTTATGCCACATAAATTTTCACTTCAAACTGCATGCAATTATAAAATATACATACAACACTCTTGCGGAAGTGTTATAACCCTAGATTGCACCACACATGCTTACCTGGCATCAGGCCAACTCATATCCCTTCCTTGCCAAAGTCATGCTGAATAAACTCTTCAAAATCCTCTTAAAGCAAGTGGCATGCACCCTAACCCTCTACTGCACGCATTGGAATGCTGGCAGGCCTACTACTGCATGCGTTGGAACACTGGCTGGCCTACTACAGCCCGCGTTTACCTAAAAAAGCACAAAAACAAGAAAGTTGCCAATGGGACAAAAAGCTTTGGGTCAGTTAACTAAAACTCCCAGCCATGCATGGCCAAGAGTTCATCCAAAACCCTAGCTCCTTCTAGCCTATAAAAGAAGGGGTAGGGATACTATTTGGAGGAGGAAAAAGATAGCAAAGAAACTCTGCCCAATTGCCGAATCCATTTGTCCCAACCCTTTAGCCTTTCCTCAAGCCTAAGAAGAATTCAAGCAAAGCAGTTGGAGGATGAAGAAGAGGAGGATCCCAGGACTAGGATCAAGGAGAGGTGGCCGATCTCTATCATTATTGTAAGTTGATTCATCTTGAGATTAATAAAAGAATACTTTTCTCGTCCCAATGCATGACTTATATATGTTTTATTCGATTTATTCTTAATCTCTAACCCTCAAGTAGAAAAATAGCATGCATGCATAGTGTTTTGTCTTGATTGTAGGATTGTCATTGGAAGGAGCAGCGCAAGCAAGTGGACAAAGTGCAATGGAGGATCTACACCAAACATCAGTAAAAAGGATAGTAGGTTCTTTCCATGTTTGTATGTGAAAAAGGGTTTTACGTTTTGGGGTGGTAAGTTAAAAGTGATTTCTTAAAGGTCAAAATCTGCATGTAAGTTTAGCCCTAGCTTACTAGTCCGTAGGGTATTATTTCCCAACAACAGAATTGGCAACTCCACTGGGGAATTTACTCTTAGGGTTTCCGGATTCAAGTGAGGTTTTTGGGTAGTTTAAAGAAGCAGATTTTCTGTTTCTTTGTTTGTCTGTTTTCTGTTAGGTCAGAGCTAGCAGGGGACCTAGTTCTTAATACCAGTTTTTCCTTGACTGTTGCTTGACATTTATTATCGGGACACACAGAGGTACACACGGCCTGCAGAAGGCCTGCACGCGTGTAACCCATGCCCTAACCTTCTACAGCCAGTGTTTGAATGCTTGTTGTAGAGGTTTCAGTAGCGTTTAGGACTCAAAAAGCTTAAGAGGCAGTCTCCTCTTCCCTGTCAAAATTTTACATTCTCAGGGGGCTTTCTGGATCCTGTCTGGGTCTTGCTGGTTCACAGTCTTGTCTCAGTCTGCCTTATTGCGTTTGTTATTTTTTTGCAATTGTTTTTCATTTCTGTTAAAGAAGAAGCATCCAAGCCTTCAAGAGACCTTGGTTGTCAATACCAGAGGCCTCTTCCAGGTCTGGGCTGTCTATGTTTAATTTTTTCTTGGATTTTATACCTACACGTGGCCTGTGCCAGTTTAGCCCGTGGGTACCCGCACACTATTATAGCTCAACGCGTGTTTGCACACGTGCTGTTTCAGTGACAGTAGCGGGCTTGATTGGGTGCTTTTCAATTAGGGTGGGGCAGTCATCCCCTCCTGTGGTGAGAAGTGTTCCTCTCAGGAGTTTGATTCTAGGGTTGCACAGTCATTAGGTTAGGGCCTCTTATCCTTAGCCTGCTTTTTCTTAGTTGATGTTGGATAGAAAAGATAAAAAAAATAAAAAAATAGAAAAATTGTGTTTTATGGTTTTTAGACAAGCGTAAGAAGCGGTGCTTTTTCGATTTCCATTGTGTGTCTTTTCTCTATTTCTTTGCGATCTGCACTTTAAGCCAGAATTTTATTTGTTTTCTTGGTTTTGTGCTTGTCGGCATTTTCCCTTTGGTGCTTCATTTAGCACTCAAATAAAAAAAAATTATCTTTTTTTTCATTTGCTTCTTCGTTTGAAGATTGTGTTGTTGCATCTATAGCTAGGAAGAAGTCTTTTTTCATAAGTTTTGGCAATGCATTGAGAGCATAAGTAGCTCGCAGATTGAGTGAAATTCCTTTATGTTTGCTGCATGGAATCTTAGAAAATTTGAAAAGGAAAAGAAGTCTTTCTTGTTGAAAAGTTGCTAGTTTTTTCATTTTTTGTAAAAGTTTTTGTTTTCAAGCATTTCTTACTCATTTTTCTTTGAGTCCTTACACACCATCAGTTTCACTTCCATATCTTGTGATGTAAAAAAACCCATAAAAGCAACACTAATTAAAATCTACTAGACTTTTTATTTGTAGGGTACACAAACTAGCTCAGGACTAGGGCCTTGGAATAGGTTGGAGAGGAAACTCTCCAAGGCCACCCAAAACCCAACATTGGAGTCTGTGATAGGGAGTGTAGAAGTCCAGTCACATGGAAGTTATTCGATACCCCCCTCTAACACAGGGGATAAACACGAGGTCACGTAAGGAAAGGTAGCGGAGATAACCCCTCCAAAGCCTGACCAAGCGTAGTGGAGAACACATATCGAGGATTTGTTAAGGGATTCCGTTGTTTGCATTTGCCACGGGGCTTCGTGGGTCTCGAATCTGTTCGAGATCCTCAGTTGTCTTCCAGACCATTTGGTCTCGATACCCTTGACAGGTTTCGGGCTTGATACCTTGCTCATTGTGGTCTACCCGACTATCGACTGTACCCGCCTGGTGATTGTTCGCGTGCTGGAAAACTAGTTGCCAATATTTTCCAGGGACATACACAGGTGACTGCAGGGGTATACCGCGGTACTTAGGACAGACATCGGGCCATTATTTGTAGAGTATACCCAGAGGGTGCTTCCGTTTTCGAGTTGCACTTGCACTGGTAAGTTGCTCTAGTGTTGGTTGTTGTAACTGTTCTTCAAAATAGTTAGTGATTGCTTGTTTTATCTCATAGGGGCTTCTTTTAGTGTGTGTTATTGTTTGAACATGTAGAATACCCTAGCGTGGCATGGATATTCTCACACAGTGGGCCTGCTGCTGGTTATACTGGAGCCACCCCCGCCACCATTGAGGCGGAAGCTAGACCAACAAGGGTCTTTCGAAGCAACCGGGTTACAAACCATTGAGCCCGAAAAACTCCCGGAGGAATCAACCGCCAATCTTGGTTCGGTTGAAACCCCAACCACTGATACTTGGATGCAAGTTATTGTGCCAATTCAAGTTTACGAACGCCTGATAGTGCCTCACACAGCTATGGCAACAAACGTTGTTACTTGCTATGGGAATTCTTATATTCCCATCACCGTTGTCACCATAAGAGAAGCATCTCCTAACTTGTTGTCGACGGTCTGAGCCACTACGGTCTCGACCGCAACTACGTCGCATAGTGGACCGACCCCATCTATCATGGAGGCCACACCTCCCTTCACACCTAGTGCGACAGGCCCTCCATTCTCATACGGTATGCCTAGTTTGGGTACCAGTCCTGCACTCACTTACTCCACTTTATAGACTTTGGGTCTGGGGGTAGGGAGCTCTAACGCTCCTTTGCAAGGTCAACTTGGGGGCATTCCTATCCCTTTTAATGCTTTTCCTTACGCTGGAGGTCATATCTCTCCTTCGTCCCCTTCGCTTGGTGGTCTGCATTAGTAGTCCGTCGGGCAGCCTGCACACACGAGTTCATTTGGAGCCGGGAGTCAAGGAACACCTGCGCAAACTCTGTCGGTAGGTTTGTCACCGTTTGTTTGGAATGGGACATTTGGTAACAACACTTTCGCATCCACTTCTTTCCCATCTGGGGGCACTCCCATTTTTGGATAGTCTACTCTGGCGCAAGGTACTATTCCTACGCCGGGGGCACATATACCAGGACCTTGGAACTCAGGACAAGGATCCATTCCTTCCTCTGGAATGTCATTCTAGGGTAATTCTTTCCATAGTCAATGGAACCCCAGACAGACTTCTATGCCTCTCCCATCAGGACTGGCATGGGGTAATCCTTCCCAAAGTCTGTCAAACACGATGAATGCCCAACATCCTATGTTCTTCATGGGGAATCAGCCAATGATGTCTCCACAGATGAAAAATCCTTACGCTGGTCAAGGCCATGGTTTCTACTAGAATCCGAGCTAGCAACCAAACTTTTCCTGGCAACCCCAAACTTTTCCTGGCAACCTGGTGCCAGTCAAACTCCAGGACCCTTTTTCCCAAGCTATCAGCAGCAACCCAAACTCCCCTTCCTGGCAACGTTACACTTGTTGGATTTGACACGGTTGTTAAATGATCCTATCTATCATGATCCGTGTTGGCCTCCTATGCCAACGAAGTTGCCTTCAGACATTCCAAAGTTCAAGGCCAAGCCTAACGAAGATCCAGGTGATCACGTGACTACTTTCCATCTTTGGTGTTCATCTAACTCATTGAAAGATGACTCCGTCCAGTTGCGATTGTTTCAATGCACTCTTATTGGGAGTGCCGCGAAATGGTACATTGAGCTTGATCGCTCAAGATATTCTTCTTTTGGCGAACTAGCAATGGCCTTCCTTAACCATTTCCAGTTACCTGTGAGATACGACGTCGGCACAGAGTTGCTAGCCAATTTCGAACAGACGACAGTAGACCATATCTCTGATCATATACGAGAGTGGAGAGGCCAAAAGAGTCTAATCAAAGTACCAGTTCCACCAGCATTCCTGCTTGAGTGGTTCCTTAAGTCTTTAGTACCGCAATTATCCAAAGACGTCGCAACTTCTGGGGTTTTCTCCGAAGAAGATGCCATCATGAGGGCTCAACAATTTGAGCTTATCTATTCTTAGTCTAGTTTATTGTACACCATCCTACAGGATGCACCACGATCAATACTGGATAAAACTAGACAGAGAGCGGGACCACATGCCGACGGTATTGTTGGTTCCACACAAACCAAGCCCGCGGAGAAATTGACAAAACAATTGCAACAGTTATCTATCGAACACTCAGCGGCCAGCCAGACTACTGCTTTGGCTACTCCTCCTACCCAAACGTCGAAAGTAAACTCCATGCAGATGACTAACCCAAAGGCCACCCAACAGCCTGAAGGGAAGAAAAAACAATGCAAGAAGGATAAGGGGGAGAAAAAACCTACTGATAATGCTGGTGAGGGCACCACGGAAAAACGGAAGGTGAGGTATCCGTGCAACTTGTGTGCAGAAGACCACCCAACCCATCTGTGTCCTCGACTTGTAGAGGCCCAAAATTTTGTCACACAGCAACAACAGGCAGTGTTGACTAATCCCTTTCAACATGGGAAAAATTTAACTCAAGCCTCTACAAGTGCTGAAGGGGGCAGCCAAGAAACCTGCCCTCCTCCTAACAATTCCTCATCCGCGAACATATACATGGTTAGGGGTGATTCTTTAATCACGACTAGAGCGCACGACTATAGTAAACCAAGCACCTCTGAGAAGGGTAAAGAAGTCGAGATCCCATCTCTTCCTCTACAGATCGAGAAGATGTTGGGTGAAACAATGACATGCATTCCAAAGGGTGCATTTAAGAAAGCTTCTCATAATCCAAACACAAGGGCTGCCCAGAATTACTCTGTGGTGGAAGATTTATCCCAAACCCCTTGTGCTATGTCCGCTTTGGAGGTCCTCCAAAGTTTCCCTGCTCAGAGGAAAGCCTTGTTGACTGCTTTAGGCTCTCCTGATACTTGTAACCCGGGTACCATCATGCTAGATACAACTGAATTAAAACCTCATCTACCTTACCACGTCACATTTTAGATAGTAGTGGCTCATCCCATGAAAAATTTTACACAGAATATCTTCCGCATGGTGGTCGACGAGGGTGCTTCGACTTGCGTTATGTTGTTAGCATGTTGGAAGGCCATTGGTCAGCCCACTTTGTCTCCATCACCTACTCTCCTCACTGCATTCGATGATCATTCTTTCTGACCACATTGCATCGTTCCTTCTTTCCCTGTACAGTTAGGAGGGAAGACCGTGTGTGTTGAAGTAGAGGTAGTCGATGCCCCCCTCGACTATAATCTCTTGTTAGGTCGGAGTTGGACTTATGCTATGCAAGCCGTGGTTGCTACAGTTTTCCAAGTCTTATTTTTTCCACATGAAGGCCGGATAGTGACCATCGATCAATTGTCCTTCTCTAGACCTGACCCAGCTTTGGGGGCATCCACGGTTCCCATGATAGATAATCCTCAACCCGGTGTCGTTAATGTAGGAGTTGGTTTGTGCCCATCCTTGATGGGTACCTTCGATTACCCACCTCCTCATGACGATGTCAAGTTTATATTGAATCACCACAAGGCTAATATTTTTCAAGTTTCGTCGTTCCTCACGACTTACTTTGAGGATCTGTGGATTCTTCCTTCCCTCTCAGCCATGATGGATAAGACAGGGCACTCCGGCATGTCCATGCCCTTGTCGGCTGCTGAAGTAGCATACTCTTTAGTCCAGCAAGCTTAAGCTAACCCTGATCCGACTCCCGCACAAGAGTTGGATCCACTTCCAGAGCCTATTTGGGCTCAGGATTCTCTTGCTACCACCGATTCGTTAGACTTAGTCTTGCCTTCCGACGAATCAGTAATCGAAGCAATGACTAGTCGGGACAAACCTTGGGAAGATCTTCATCATAAATCATATTTCCTCCCAAAGTTAAGCCGAATCAAAGCAGGAGAATTCACCGTGACCATGACTGGAGATAGGTCTTGTCATACTAATCCCTTAGCTACACACAAGATCTATGCTGAGGGTAATATGGCAACCATTGCTGAAATTATACCTATCAATATCTCCAAAACCCCTGGCATCATAGACAATGTTTTCGTCGGAGTATACAGCTCCCCCAAGGAGATGCCAGGCATCGACCCACAAAGAGTCTATCATGATCTAACATTGTTGTTTTCCAAGCTCGCTTTGAGATCTGAAAGCAACATCCGACGAGACTTCATTTATGCTTTTCGATCTCGTTCGGATTAACTGAGAAAAGTAACTATTATGGAGTCTTCTTTAAGCCCTTTTTAGACTCCTTAAAGATGAAAAGATTGTCGAGTGACCTTGTTTCTTCACACTCATTAAATTGGTCTAGAAGAACGCTCCTTAAACGGGTCTCCTTTTAATCCCTTTTCAGACCCTTTAAAACATGAAAAGATTGTCGAGTGATCTTGTGACCTTTCACGCTCGTTAAATTGAAATTTGAAGTCACGTCTGTCCAGCGGTAGTTTACCCCTTTTTCGATCCGGACGGTCAACTGTACGATCAAAGGTATACTCTATCGAATTCCCATTCTTTAGAAGAGTATTCTCAGGTATAATTTTATTCCTTTTTCGGGCCTGAGGGACTAAATTTATGAAAAAGAAACCCCCCCGGAGTCCATAGTTAAGCTCTTTTCAGACTCCCTAAAATTGAAAAGATCGTCGAGTGACCTTATTCTTTCACACTCATTAAAATGGTCCAGAAGAACATTCCTGATGGAGTCCATAGTTAAGCTTT
>CBVK0102305560.1:0-16357 GCA_900067695.1 Picea abies | reverse complement strand
AGATGGTTTGAAGAGATTAGGATGATCCCACCAAATCAGAGAAGCGAGTAAGATCCAAATCATTCGGACGCCACCTCATCTTCTAGAGGATTCCCTTCTAGAACTTTCATGAAACTTGACATTTTCTTACTCTTTTGACATCGTCGCACCCTAGCTATAGTGCATCTTATGGAGACGTCACAACCCAACTTTAGAGAAGAGGGTGAAGATCAGGCATCGTTTCACCATGTGTGTGGTGCAACCTGCGACGACCTTCTTTAATAGGTTTTTGAGAGGAGAATTTCAATCACTTTCCTCATGAAGAAATGATCTTATTGGGAACATGAACACATGTTGTCGATGGATCATTGGGGTGACCAAAATAATGTGTAACAGACATTCTATGTGCTTTATTATACTTCCTTAGGTATCAATCAATGGTTCCACTTCTCCCTATTCCTGAACCAACGATTGGGAATTAAAGTTCATGTAGAATACAAGTTCCATTGAAAATTGTCATATGATCAAAATATCTATTCGATCAAGAAATTGATTCATTGTTGGAGAAATAACCAAAGAAAATTTCACACCAGAATTCCTCTGAGAAACGTTGATACATTCATAGAAACACCATAAATTCAACATTGATTTTATTCATTCATTTCTAGAACTTGAGACGAGACTATCTCAAATTTCTCTAGGTTTACTACACACATACTCATGCTCTCCAACTAACTAATCTAGAACAAATTACACAATTTGATATAGCTCAATGAGCTCTCGTATGGATCTAACAACCAAATCCCAAATAAATCTCAACAAATCCCCAAATCACTCACTCTGTTCCAAAAATCAGGAACATAATCACACCTATCACAACCAAGCTCAATCTAGATGCCTTATAAAGGCTCCATGAACTAATTCTTACAATTAAAATAAAAATTAAGGGAACCAACCCCCTTTAGTAAATAGTTTGACCTTCTAAGGGTCAAAATCGTGAATTTCCTTTGATTCCCTTACATTAGACTCCTGTGGAACAAATATGTTCATGGAATCTTGTAAATGAGGTCTTCAAGCTTCTTTCCATACTTATAGATCTCTGCAAAACTCATCTAGGTTGCATCCTCTATAGGAAGATCTTTCCACTTGACTAAGTACTCATAGTAATTCTTTTTCCTAGTCTTCTTGGAAATATTTTGATCAAGAATTATTTCCATCTGCAACTTCTTCATTGTAGGTAGCTTCTTCATCCACTAAACATCTTCACTAACATCCCCATCCTCTACCTCAAATTATCTGTAAGGATATAGGTCTGCAACATTGAATATTGGAGATATTCCAATATCTAGTGGCAACTCTAATTCATAGGCATTTCTTGAAAATTTCCTCTGGATCTTGCAGGGTCCTATTTTCTTCAACTTTATCTTGTTATACTCTCCCATTGGGAATATCTCTTTTATCATATGTGCCAACACTTGAACTCCATCTTCAAAGTTAACTTATCTTATTTTCTGATATGCCCTCTGATTATACCTATGATTGTTGCCTTTTAGTTTCTTGACTTGTTCGTGTAACGTCTACATGTCTACAAAAAAATATTCTGCATTTTCACTCCTCAATTATGATTTTCCCAAATTCATGAGTTCATAAACACCCCTTGGATGCATTCCATACAATATTTGGAATGAAATCTTTCATGTACTCCTATTAAGTGAGTCATTATAAGAAAATTTAGCTTGTGGTAAAACTTGATCCCACTGACTCTTATTTTCATTAACTAAACTCCTTAATAAGTTACCCAAACTTACATTTACTAATTCAGTCTGCCCATTAATCTGAGGGTGATAAAATAAAATAAATGATAAATTTTTTCCAATTTTTCTCCATAAGGTTCTCCAAAAATGTCCAACAAATTTAGTGTCTCTATCTGAAACTGTACTTCTAGGAAATCCATGCAATCTCACTATCTCCTTAAAGAACAATTTTTCTATGTGTGTTGCATCAATAGTCTTATAACAAGATATAAAGTGTGACATCTTTGAAAATATATCAACAACTACAAATATTGAATTGTTTCCTCTCTTTGTTCTAGGAAAACCTAAAACAAAGTCCATGCTTAAGGAATCCCATGGCCTGTCTGGTATAGGAAATGGCTGATGCAAACCTGCATTTTTTTGTTTCCCTTTGGCATACTAGAAATTTTTTCATTTGTCAACAAATCTCTTCACATCAAACCTCATACCTGACCAAAAATACGAATAATGTTATTAGGCAAATGTCTTTTCATGGCCAAAATGATGAGCTAATCCCCCACTATAATTTTCTTTCAACATGTTGTCCCTCATTGAGCATTTTGGAATGCAAAGTTGACTGGATTTGAACAAAAATCATTCGTGTATCATGTACTCCATCTAAGGACTCCTATCTCTCATCACTATATTTTCATATGTTTCATAGGCTTCTTTAAAGTTTGGATCGTCTATGTACATCGCTTTGAGATGCTCAAATCCCATTGTACTTACTTAAAATTCCTACAAAATTAAACATCTCCTTCTCAAAGCATCTGCAACCTTGTTAGCATTCCCACTAATATGTTTAATAAAAAATTAAAATTATGCATGAATTCTACCCATTTGGCATGTTCTCGATTCAATTTCTCCTGCTTGGTTATAAATTGCTAAGCATGGTTATCCGAATATAAGACGAATTCTTTAGGCATAAGGTAATGCCTCCACTTCTTTAGGGCTTGTATCACTGCCTAAATTTTTTTTCATAAGTCAAATATTTCTTCTTAGCATCATTCAACTTCTCACTAAAATAGGCAACAAGTTTATATTCTTGACTCGGGACAACACCAATTTCTACCCCACTTGCATCACATCTGACTTGAAAAGGATTTTGAAAACCTGGTAAAATTAAAATTGGTTGTTTTGTAATCTTCTCCTTTAATAGTCTAAATCCCTTTTCAACTTCTCTTGTCCAATTAAAATATTTGTTTTCTTTCCTTATAGTATCTACTATAGGAGCACAAATACTATTGAAATTTCTGATAAAATTTATGTAAAAGATTGACAATTCGTGAAAGATTCTTACCTCAAAAACAAACTTTGGAGAAGGCCGTTATTTTATATCTCTTACCTTCTATGGATCCATATTCAGTCCCTCTTGAGAAATCACAAATCCCGAGTAAACCAATTCTTTCTTCATGAAGAGACACTTCTTCAAATTTACTAAAATCTTTTTCTGTTGCAGCCTCTTTAACACCAACATCAAACATCTCAAATGATCCTCTTTAGTTATTTTGTAAACAAGGATGCCATCTAAATAAACAATTACGAATTTTACAATGAAATCCTTAAGAACCTCATTCATTAATATCATGAATGTGTTGGGGGAATTTGTCAGTACAAAAGGAATGACAAGCCATTTATATAGTCTTTCATTAGTTTGGAAGGTTGTCTTCCACTCATCTCCTTCCCTCATCCTTATTATATGATAACCACTCTTCAATTATATCTTAGAAAAATAGTTTTCTCCACTTAAACAATCCATTAAATCATTCATTCTAGGCAAGGGAAATATGTACCTGATTTTTATCTTGTTGATTGCTCTGGAGTTTGTACACATCCTCCAACCACCATCCTTCTTTCGACTTAACACAATAGGTATTTCACAGGGACTTAAAATCTCCTTGACCAAACCTTTGTCCAAAAACTTTTGGACTTTCTTTCTGATTTCTTCATTTTCTCTTGGTGTTAACCTGTATGCATCTTTGTTTGGAAAACTAGCTCCTGGAAATAGATCAATATTATGACTAATGATTCTAATAGGAGGCAAAGTGTCAGGAAATTTATCAAATACTATATCAACAAATTCATCTAACAATGCATGAACTTAAATAGGTAAATCATTTATAGTGGTGCTAGTGAGAATTACTCTCTGCTTACCAACAACAACAAAGTGTATTTCTTCTTCCGTATTCACTTCCTGCAAAATTTCCTTCCCATTCATGAGTAATACACTTGGACCAACTTCCTCCTTATTTCCTTCATCTTTCAATGGTAGCAACACATTTTTGTGCCCATTCTTCTCAAGGGTGTATTCATTCTTTCTCCCATCATGAATTTCCTTCCTATCATATTTCCATATTATCCCCAAAAACATATGACAAACATCCATGGGCATAACATCACATAAAATTTCATCCTTAGAATTGCCAATTTGAATTTATGCTTTGCATTGTTCACTTACCAAAATTTGATGTACCTTTTGCAACCAAGATTGTACTTACTTAAAATTCCTACAAAATTAAACATCTCCTTCTCAAAGCATTTGCAACCTTGTTAGCATTCCCACTAATATGTTTAATAAAAAATTAAAATTATGCATGAATTCTACCCATTTGGCATGTTCTTGATTCAATTTCTCCTGCTTGGTTATAAATTGCTAAGCATGGTTATCCAAATATAAGACGAATTCTTTAGGCATAAGGTAAGGCCTCCACTTCTTTAGGGCTTGTATCACTGCCTAAATTGTTTTTTCATAAGTTAAATATTTCTTCTTAGCATCATTCAACTTCTCACTAAAATAGGCAACAAGTTTATATTCTTGACTCGGGACAGCACCAATTTCTACCCCACTTGCATCACATCTGACTTGAAAAGGCTTTTGAAAACCTGGTAAAATTAAAATTGGTTGTTTTGTAATCTTCTCCTTTAATATTCTAAATCCATTTTCAACTTCTCTTGTCCAATTAAAATATGTGTTTTCTTTCCTTCTAGTATCTACTATAGGAGCACAAATACTATTGAAATTTCTGATAAAATTTATGTAAAAGATTGACAATCCGTGAAAGATTCTTACATCAAAAACAAACTTTGGAGAAGGCCATTATTTTATATCTCTTACCTTCTATGGATCCATCTTCAGTCCCTCTTGAGAAATCACAAATCCCAAGTAAACCAGTTCTTTCTTCATGAAGAGACACTTCTTCAAATTTACTAAAATCTGTTTCTGTTGCAGCCTCTTCAACACCAACTTCAAACATCTCAAATGATCCTCTTTAGTTATGTTGTAAACAAGGATGTCATCTAAATAAACAATTACGAATTTTACAATGAAATCCTTAAGAGCCTCATTCATTAATATCATGAATGTGTTGGGGGAATTTGTCAATACAAAAGGAATGACAAGCCATTTGTATAGTCTTTCATTAGTTTGGAAGGTTGTCTTCCACTCATCTCCTTCCCTCATCCTTATTATATGATAACCACTCTTCAATTCTATCTTAGCAAAATAGTTTTCTCCACTTAAACAATCCATTAAATCATCCATTCTAGGCAAGGGAAATATGTACCTGATTTTTATCTTGTTGATTGCTCTGGAGTTTGTACACATCCTCCAATCACCATCCTTCTTTGGACTTAACACAATAGGTATTTCACAGGGAATTAAAATCTCCTTGACCAAACCTTTGTCTAAAAACTTTTGGACTTTCTTTCTGATTTCTTCATTTTCTCTCGATGTTAACCTGTATGCATCTTTGTTTGGAAAAATAGCTCCTGGAAATAGATCAATATTATGACTAATGATTCTAATAGGAGGCAAAGTGTCAGGAAATTTATCAACTACTATATCAACAAATTCATCTAACAATGCATGAACTTAAATAGGTAAATCATTTATAGTGGTGCTAGTGAGAATTACTCTCTGCTTACCAACAACAACAAACTGTATTTCTTCTTCCGTATTGACTTCGTGCAAAATTTCCTTCCCATTCATGAGTAATACACTTGGACCAACTTCCTCCTTATTTCCTTCATATTTCAGTGGTAGCAACACATTTTTGTGCCCATTCTTCTCAAGGGTGTATTCATTCTTTTTCCCATCATGAATTTCTTTCCTATCATATTTCCATGGTATCCCCAAAAACATATGACAAACATCCATGTGCATAACATCACATAAAATTTCATCCTTAGAATTGTCAATTTGAATTTCTACTTTGCATTGTTCACTTACCAAAATTTGATGTACCTTTTGCAACCAAGATCTTTGCATTGTTCACTTACCAAAATTTGATGTACCTTTTGCAACCAAGATACCTTGTGTGGAGAAGGATGTGCCACCTTTTGTAATCCTAACTTCTCCACCATTTTTGTAGAAAGAAAATTATCTATATTGCCACTCTCAATGACCACTTTGCATACATTTCCTCTTGATTTTCATGTGGTTCTGAACAAATTTTTCTTCTGTGCTAGTTCATGGATTTCTTTTTCTTCCTTTATTAAAACCCTCTTCAACATGAGTGCTTCTCCAATCTTAGGAGTCTCATCTTTCACTGTTGGTTTTGTTGTATTTTCTTGAGATTCTACAATGTGATCTCCTCTAGTGTTTGTTGATTTTTTTTCGGGATAGTCCCAAGACATATGCACTGTCTTTCCACAGGTATAGAACCTGATTTCTCTACTTCTTACTCTAAATCTTGAGAAGAATCTCCTTCCCCTGAATTCTCCTTCTCTTGGTGATTGGCTACTAGAGTTGCCTACTTCTTCTTTCATATTCTGAAATCTCCCTCTGAATTGGCTTCATCCTCCAGTTCTTTGAATCTGTTTACTGGACAATTTCTCTTCTTCTTTCAAGGTTGCTTGATAACCATCTTCCATAGTCCTCAAAGTTAGTAGGATGCTTTCATCATGAATTTCATACCTTATTCCATTGATATACCTGGCAACTTTCTCAACATCATCTTCTACATGACCTACTCTTATGTTTAGTCTATAGAAATCTTCAATGTACTCCTTCACTGGCATACCTTTTTGTCTCAAATTATATAATTTCCTTAACATATTCAGCTGATATTCCTTTCGCGTGAATTTGGCCTTAAACTTGGCTACCATTCTATCCCAAATCTTAATATTGGCTTTGCATTTCCTTCTTCTATTAGCCTGTAACTCATCCCACCATAAGGTTGCATTTACTTTCAGCCTAGTTACATCACACTTGACTCTCTTCTCTTCATATATGGCCTCATAATCAAAATACTTGTCCATTGCATTGATCCAATCAAGTAGTTCTTCAACATTCAAGTTCCCTTCATACATTGGAACTTCCATTTTAGGTCTGGATCCTACCTTTGTAACCAGCCTCAACAATTGATCCTTAGTTGTTTCACCTCCTGGGGATTATCCTCCTTCACTAGATCTTGTGTCTTTAAACTCACTCACATATCTGGTGTCAGGTTACCTCCTCGAGTTGCTTCCATGGATTCCATCCTAGCCTAAACTCTCATTAGTTCATTCTGCAACTCTATAACAACAACATTTGCCGAAATACCTCTTCTCCTGGGAGGCATGGCTGCTGAAGAAAATACTCAAGAGGCTCTGTTACCACTTGATATCTCGATTGGACCAATGTTCAATCCTTTTCTTTCCTTTTTGGAAACTGACAACAACAACCTCTCAGGTTCGTTATTACAGTGGTTCTCTAACTCAAGACTTCAATAGGATCAAGGGCTAGAACCTGGGTCTAATTAAAAAAAAGACGAGGAGATTTCAATAGGAAAGACCCAAGGGCTTATCCCCTTTAATATATGACCACGGATTATGACTTGGAGCTAACCAATTTGGCACTTAACTTATGATTTTCCACCCTCTCAAATCGATGACTGTGTTTTAATCAAATGATGACCTTGAACAATCCTCTTTGAATTCGCAACTCCAACAATGTGGTTGGTTAATGATTAAATTGAATGTGAACTTACCTCAGAGTGACACGTAACCCACTTGATTGATGATCAATATTAATTCACAAATTGGCTTGGCATTAATCTTTACGCACTTCCCTGGTCGAAATAGCTATCCACCATTGATTATCCTCTCGAATCCCAATCCGATGATGATGGCTCAATGTATTCAATCGATAAATGAGGAATGAAGATCGTTGATATGAAAATGATCAATAATCAATGGATGTTCTCTGTGATTTATTATACTTCCTTGGGTATTGATCAACGGTTCTAGTTCTCCCTATTCCCGAACCAACGATTGGGAATTGAATTTCCTGTGGAATACGATTCCACTACAAATTCTCATAAGATAAAAAGATCTATTTGATCAAGAAATTGATTCATTGTTGGAGAAATAACCAAACACAATTTCACACCAAAATTCCTTTGAAAAACATTGATACATTCATAAAAATACCATAAATTCTGTAGAAATTATCTGAGGTCCTATGAGGCTGCCATCTAAGGTCTGTCCTTGACCTTAGTGTGGCTCTAAGTTTCAACTGTATGGCTAAGGTCTGTCCTTGACCTTAGTGTGGCTCTAAGTTTCAACTGTATGGCTGTCTTCTTTTGTTGTTTTAGGACAAAAAATAGTCATCCCACTTTCTGCTCAATGTTTTATAGGTTAAGTGTTCTTTTAAGGTGCCCTTGTAAGTGTTTTCTTATCTCAATGTTAACACATGCAATATAACATAAAACACATAACACTACCTCTAGATCTTGAACTTTAAAATGTTGATCTAAACTTCTAAACATGCATAAATTTGACACAGGTATTTTTGGTCAACACGACACTAGATAACCCCCCCCCGGGGGAAAACCAGTTTGGGATATATGTCTATATAATGATGATTAAAGCAAGAGATATAACAAGTAATGAAATAAAATGGAACCTGTATACATAGAAAGCTTGTCATGATCCTTGCCAGAAGATCTAACAAAAGAAGACAGCCAAACAGTTGAAACTTAGAGCCATACTAAGGTCAAGGAGAGACCTTAGATGGCAGCCTCATAGGACCTCAGGATTTCTACAATTTACAGGTTATCTCACCATTTTTGCAATAATTTTTTTTCTAGAATGATTCAGACTGTGAAATTGGTAGGCCATTGAGAAAACATATCCAAGTAGATGTGATACAAATTTCATCTTTTGGGTTGTTGTATTTTTGGATTTACACGCCATGAAAAATAAGGTTTATGGCTAGTCCTGAAACAAGTTTAAAATAGGTGTTTTGGGTAAAAATTCCATACATTCTTCATAAAAGATCCAAATTTAGTAAGACAAAACGTATTGGTTAGAGTACAGTCTGTAGTATTCTGTGTACAATTTTCAGATCCATACAAAAAGTATTATGTGCGGGGAATGCTCTACAAGTTCGCTCTCTAGAATAAGCCAGAATTCAAAAATTTATACCATTTTTGCTATAACTCCTTTTCTAAGAGGTTACAAGTAGTGAAATATGGAGGAATTGGTCTCAAAGTTATTTGGGTTTACCACACACAACCTCACACTCTCCAACTAACTAATCCAAAACAAATTACACAATTTGATATAGCTCAATGATTCCTCATACGGATCTAACAACCAGATCCCAAATAAATCTCAACAAATCCCCAAATCACTCACTTTGTTCTAAAAATCAGGAACAGAATCACACCTATCACAACCAAGCTCAATCTATATTCCTTCTAGATGCGCCTCGAAATATTTATTACAATTAAAATAAAAATTAAAGGAACCAACCCCATTTAGTAAATAGTTTGACCTTCTTAGGGTCAGAATCATGAATTTACTTTGATGCCCCTGCATCAACTGGGGAGCTTCACATTCCCTACACCAAATCGAGAATTTTGACACAACAATATTAAGAGGCTTATTCAATAAATACTACTATTGTTGTCCTGTTTTGTGGGTTCCATTCCAATCCCTTTTTATAGTATCAATGATAAACTTAGTTATTTATAGGGAGACATGGTAAGTTATTTTTTTATATTTAGGGCACATTCTTCTCAAGAGAAAAGAAACTTCTAGGTCATAGACCCAAATATAAAGAATCAAATAACAATACTCTTTAGGTATGGATGATTGAGACATATCCAACCATGCATTAAAAAACCTAAGATGAAATTCCAAATGAGATTCTCTTTTTCTTGTGCGATGTGAAGGAACCTGGACCATAAGCATTTGGAAATAAAATATTCCATTGCATCAAGTCCCAACATTCATATCATGTTACATATTATTTCTCTTCTCATAAAAGAAGGATTTTTCTTCAATGGATTCACTATGTGAGACCTTCTTTGCATTGAACATTGTTGTTTTTACTCACCCCAATAAATATGACAGTGTAATTCATAGGAATAGTTGTTTGTTCCTTAATAGAGTTTCTATTTGAGTAATAAACTATTCATAATATTCTCAAACTCATTAAAAATGTATAGTTGAATTACTTACCTCATGTTGTCCCATATATTGATCCCCTCTCTCACTAGGCTCTCAATGCCAAGGCATAATATGTAGGAGCACCTTCATACACTAATATATGCTTTCAAACTAGTCCTTGGACTAGAGTGGAGGTACCCTCAAATATCCTAAATTTATTATTACTACCTATCACACAAGAATGACTTGGTCTATAAAGATTCATTTGGATTTATTATAGGGGCGTGAAAGTGCATTGTGTTTCCTATACAATTTATTTAAAAATAAATAAAAGGCAGTTGAGTTATAGTTTGGGGGTGACCAAGGAGACAAAAAAATAGGGGCATTCAATAAGTTTTAGAAATAGGAATTATTTTCAAAACCATGGGCAACATAATATAGTATGCATGACAAAAAATAAACAAAAAACAAATATGATCTTAGGAGTAGGTTGAAATACTTTCCTAACACATTCATTAGATTTTGAAAACCAAATGGTCAAGGAAATCATATATCCATTGGTTTATTTAACACCATTTCATATAGAAAATGAAGAGTAGAACACCGCTAAATTCCTTGAATCTATTATTTATCTAACAACAACAACCATATTTTTAATCACAAAAGAAACACAATAGTCTATTTACAAAATAACATCTCCAAGGGTGGGGAATATCAAACCTTAGTTCTAAAACAACCACTTATTTAAAACAACCATGGCACCAAAGGGGACTATGAAATATCATTATTGGGCTTGATTACCTCCCTTTCATAATTTATTACTCATATATTGTTTACAAAGAGAAAGAGGATGAAAGAAGAGAAGTAGAAGAAGAAAAATGTTACATGTTGCTACATAAATAGTAGTGGTCCATACTGATCTTCAATTTCTCATGGCCTCTCTACTATATTTTGGCCCCTTATAATATTGATATGAACCTTTGATCCTTTGAAATGAGAAAATATGTCTATTATGGACTACTAGTAAAGAAACATGATCCCATGAGATTCAAATTGAATGCATGCCTCTTTGGTTATTGAGTTTAAACTTTCTTTATCTCTTGCATACAAATCCTAAATTATGTCCCATTAGAATAAATTCATACCAAACACATTGGACTTTCCAATTATTTGTTGCACAACAACTTGTGATGTCCTTCTGACATACTTTTTAAAACAAAACAGAAAACATTGCATCCTAGCAAGAATTGTTTTTATGATGTATTTTGTACTTTTGGAGGTAAACATTGAATTTTGTTATCTCCATGATGTTTAATTACCTTAAAGAACATATATTATCCAATCCCTACCTTCAAATAGGCCATGATGCTTGTATTCTCATTTTGGCCTAATGTAGGTCCCACCATGTTTTCATACTTCTATAACCCTAAATTAGATTATGTCAGCTCCAACATGCTTAGTGTCCTTAAAAGCCTTATATAATCCATTTGTTTCACCTAAATTGTTCACTTGACCTCAAAAAACAATTTCACTCGAGGTGGGTCCCATGAGTGAAAACCACTTTTCATACTTTTTTAGCTCTAAATCAAATTTTATCCTCTCCATCATGATCAATGGCCCTAATAAATATGTTTAATTCACTTCCTACATTTAAATATATCATTTGGATGATTTGTAAATTTTAGCTTGAGGTGTGCCCCATGGGCAAAAGGTCAATTTAGGACAATGAGCCTTTTTAGGAAACAACATTGGCTCCTATGGGATGGATCCTCCTTTTGAGGTGCCAAGAACTAGAGTTTAGGGTGACTAGATCAATGACTTAATCCATTGAAATATGGAGTCAAAATTGGGCTAAGTAAAAACATTACTTCTTCTCAAACTCTAGGTTGTAGAACATCAAAAGCTCTTGCTCGAAATAATTTTGAAAAATAAAACTAGATGTTGGAAATGATGAAAAGAAAATGCATGAAATTGACTAAGGAAATCGAAAACCTACCTACCTAAATGAACTGACAAGTGGATCCACTAGGTAACATGGCAATGCCATTGGAATGAATGAAGAGGGTTGATAAGGCTACGAGGTGCTACGAGACCCATGCATGAAGAGGGTTGATGAGATAGTGGATGGAATCGGGTTTTGGTATGTAAAAGGATAAGGAAATACATCCCAAATGGCCATAAAATGTGGTTGAAATAAGAAAGCACTACTTGAGGCATGATTAAAATAAAATAAAATTGGTAAGAATAAAAAACAAGATGGAAAGGAGTGCAAACTAAGGAAAATAGTGAATGAATTAACCCTTTGCTACATTTTTTTGAAAAAAGTTCTCCATCGATGCCACAATTGAGTCAAAATAAGACATCAAATATTTACAACAATGTACCCTATGAACCAATGCAAAAATGGAGTTGGATTTTCTCTTGAATAACAAATCTACATTTCTTATCAACTACCAAGTTGTAGAATAAATATTGTTCTTATCATTGTCACTACTAGTATTACTACTATTATTGCATCTCAATATTGGGTATTGTTGTAATCTATGGCATTACAAACAATATAAGTTACTAGTAGTACAATTACACAATTATAATATACAACAAGAAGTCTACAAGTAATATACAAGCATGCATATTGATGGCCCTAGTAACAACAACAATAATTTATTATACCCCTGGCTTCCTAATTTACTTTGTCAACCTGTGGTTCGTACAAAATTAAGAGGTTCTATGCATTGTATGTGCAGTATGCACTTGTCGATAGCAAAGGTCTGAAACTGATCAAAGGTTGAAAATGTGCAAGAAAATAAAATGACATAAAGCAACTCTGAACTATTTGCTTGAAGGAAACAAACCAATCAAAAAGTAAAACTAATATAGATTACATGGATAGAACTTATTCTAAATACATTAAAGAATACTTAATCAAGAAGATTACATTAAAAGAAAAAAGATGAATTCCATCTAAGCTATGACAAAAAGTTGTAATAGAAGTAAAGCCACACTAATGCATGCATAAAACAATTTAATTGTCTAACCCTTTGATCAATTTCAATCTAAATGTCTTTTTATTGTTTATTGATGTTTTCATGAAAATAAGTTTAAGCTAAGTCAAAATATGAAGCTGAAACAAACCTACATGATATTTCTACAAGAATTGTGAAGTTCTATAGGAGTTGTATAGTTTCTACAGGAAACTCCTACATGAAGCCAAATGAGATTCAAAAAGGTATATTAAGTCTTTAAAAGAATGAACAAAGCTATACTATAAATAAATGGAGTTTATATGAGGTTCATGGCCTTGGGAGGCACCTAAGAGTGCTCCAAAAGGCTATTGAACATTTCTACAGGATGTCTGTTATGACTAGCTAGTTAGCGATAATCTTAATAGAAGTTGGGATTAATAATGCAAAGATATATTAAACTTCAAAAGAAAATAAAATACCATCTAACATGCATGAAAAATATATAAATTGTAACAGGGTCCTTGATCCCTCTTGGATGGGCCCTACCCAATAAGCATAGGGAGCCTAAAGGAAACTTTAATGGACTAAAAGAAAAACCATCTTTATTTCACAAATATCAATAATACATCAAGAGAAGGAATGCTCTGAGTTCTCAACAAAAGTATTCACAAAGTCTCCATACAATGCTTCTCCAAAAATTCTCTATATCCTCTCTCTTCACTAAATCAAAGAGAGGAATGAATAAATGAGGGATCTCATCCCTTTACACTTGTATATCTGACTGATGTTGATTAGAAGTGGTCATTAATGCACAAGGAGCGCTCTTGGAGGTAGGTAAGGACAATTTCCCTTGATCTTTGGCTGGCAGCTCCTTGAGCAAGATAAAATCCCCTGTTTATAGGATGTTGGTACCCCTAACTCTTGCACTTCGATCTGGTTGGTGGAATACACATATTTTGACAAAAACATTAGATAAAAAAGGTACATTACAAACAAAAATCCACCTCAACATACATTCATTAAGAAACATGCAAAATACCCATGACTTACTATTAAATACGGTCAATAAGAAAATATGACATCATTTTATGGTGGAAAAATGTGCCAAATATGAATTTTTGGAATGGACAATAATGGGGCTCATCATCACCCCCCAGCTGAACCTTTTCACACCCTTTGTGCAACCAAAATTTGTATTTTTTTCCTTACTATGATTATTGTTGTTGTGTACCCTGTTGTTGTTCACTAGGATGTTGTTGTTCAACATTTTCTTGCTATTCATCACCCTGTTGCTAAATATTTTCTTGTTTCTACTCAAAAAAAATGTTGTTGTTCATCACCCTATTGTTTCTTACTGAATTCTTTCCTCATATCCCAGGCCACATATCTACTAATATCCTTGCTAATCATGGTATCCTTTATCCTTCACAATTCTAGCTCATTCTTCTTCTTCTTTTTTTGAATTGAGATTATCCATAGGTGCTACAAGGAGAAGAAGGGGAGGGCTCATCCTTAGCCCAATCCATTTAGTCGTTATTTTCTTTCAAGTTTCTTTGTACCAAGGTTTTCTTAGGAGGGAAAGTTGCAAGGTATTGGGGGAGTGAGGTTCTATGATCAACAAATCATGAGGCATTGAGTGCCACCTCTTGTGGCAAGCCTCTATTCCTTCTTCTCCCAATAATCTTAGTGAGTCATCAAGATGGGATATTGGTTCCCTTTGTTTCGTTGGCCATCATGGATCTACAACCTTATCCAAAGAGAGGCTAAGATGACTTTTTATGACATAACTATGCCTGGCAGCCTCATCTCTAATCCATAAGGGTGTTTGTTGTTCTTATTCCTTATACTTCTTGAATTCCTATACTCTCATTTTCTCATGCCTTAGCCATGATGCAAAGGTCATCAATTTGAAATACCCCACATATGGATTAGGATTCCAATTGTAGAGGTGTGGAAATATGAGGTTATGTAGGTAGAATTCACATAGTTTATCTCTTTCCTCCATATTACAGCCCTGATATGCATCTAGAGAATCTTTGGAGGTATCAAGGTTGAATTTCAAAAATTTAGCCAAGTGTGCAATTTGATTCTTATGCCACCATTCTTTTAGGAACAATGTATATGTCTTAGCTCGTGGTCTACATTCCAACATCTATATAGACACTTTAGCTATTTTCTTGATTGTTGCTTCCATAATTTTCACTTGTTCACTCTTCTCATGCAGATCTATTCTTTCCTTGTTCAATTTCTATTGCAACTTCTGGTTCTCCACTCTCCACTTCTGGTTGTATTCCACTTTCTTCATAGTCATAATTTGAAATTTTTCTTGCATAAGTTGGAGTTTATGCTCCAATTCTTGAGAAGCCTCCTTTACTATCTTCTGCCACCCTTTTCCACTTGATTACATCAAACTTATATTTCTCCAATTCTAATAAGGTTGCATAAATATGTTTTTACACAAGGGTTTTTGTTTTAGAGGTTCCTTCCATTGGTCTTTCTTCTTTCACTATTGTCTCCTATTGAAGATCCTTCCCTTTTGTTTCTTTTTGTTGTTCTAGACTAGGAGAGTCCTTGACCTCTTCCACTTGGGATGTGATGGTGAGTGGAGTGGTTTATACCAAAATTTCATTCTTTTGACATGTGATTCTATTGGACCTCCTCTTCTGCATTGTACCCATTCTTCACTGGTGATTTTCAAGGGGATGATAGTGGGGGTTCCTAAACCAGTCAAGGCATCATCCACTTCCTTGTTTTTTTCATATAACTTCTATTTTTTATTTTTCTTTTGTTTTTTTGACTTTTTGGGCTTGGTGATTCTCTTAGGTTCTTCTCCATTTTTCTTTTCCTCTTCATTCATGGCTTCTTGAACCTATTTAAATGCTTGTTGGTCCATATTTATGAAATCTTCCCACAAAATTCTATGGCTCAAACTCCTAAGGGAATATGAAACTATCATCTTGATGAGTCCATGATATGATAATAATTCTCTTTTTCCTCTCTGTACTTGTAGGCTCATCTCTTTTAATTATTGAAGGATGAAGTAAGGGATGCTTAGATTCTAGTGGGGTTCTTGATTTGGAAGGTGCATGAGATGGTGAAATAATCTAAAGTGGTAAGAATACACCACACTCATCCTTCCCTCACATGTAATGTATTTTATGATATGATATTCTACTTCTGTCCATGGGTGATCCAAATGGATTTCGGTGGCCTCCCACCTATTCCAACTAGCTCATTTTGGCA
>CBVK0102305539.1:0-14933 GCA_900067695.1 Picea abies | reverse complement strand
TGACAAGCATCCCTCGCAGTCTCGTTTGGCTGAGCTTGGTATCCGGTCATGGCCCAAGTAAGTTTTTCATTTCTTATTTTCTCTGCTTTCATATTTTGGTACTCAGACATTATTGGGTGTTTCTGGTTTCTGTAAAAGAAATTACAAGTTCATCTTCACCTGGAAAATTAAATACACCTTGGGTTTTTTTTTTATGTTTGTTCAGTTTTTACTTCAAAATTTGGGGTTTGTATTCTTCTCAGCTATGAATAAATCTGATGTTAAAATGGATTTAGTGAATTTTATTTTGGATTCTGTGAATCACTGTTTGAAAAGATAGGATAACTTTATTTTAAAGAAAGGTTGCTGTGGTATGGTGTAATTTTGAACCTGTGTAATATGGGTGTGTTTTGCAGGTGGGGTTGTCCACCGGGCAAGTTTGCTCTGAAATATGATGCACAGGAGACGTGCTATCTTGTGAAGGGGAAGGTAAGGGTTTGCGTGAAGGGATCCTCTGATTACGTTGAGTTAACTGCAGGAGACTTAGTAGTTCTACCCAAGGGATTGAGCTGCATCTGGGACGTTTCTGTAGCTGTTGACAAGCATTACACATTTGATAACTGAATGGATACTTCACCTCTGGATTTATCTGGAAAACTGTACTGGTTGGAAGGATAATTGTAATCCTTATATGATGTTGTTCATGTATTTTCACTGCTTTTGAGTTATTATTTGATTTTTATTAATTGGAATTGAATTTTTTTATTGAATTAAAACCACAAAAGAGCATAAAACTATGGCTCATTTTGGGATAAAACTGTGGGCAATTTGGGGCAAAAAGTACTTATGGCCACAATATTACATCATGGGCAATTATGGGATAAAACTGTACATCATGGGCAATTATGGGATAAAACTGTGGGCAATTTTGGGCAAAAAATACTTATGGTAACAATGATACAGAAAGTTCTTAATTATACTATGGAATATAACAAAAATGTTCATAATTATACCATCTTTTATAGTAAAAGAAAAGAAAGAGTATTGGTTCACATTCAAAAGTGTTGTTTTTTTTGTCTATAAATAAAGGTCTGCAAATCCAACCATTTCTTATTGGATTTTGAACAAAATCAAACTGGAAAAATCTCCCAAAAAAATCGAAAGGTAGAACATTTAGACTACACTATCATAAACATATAATATAAAAACACATAATATAGAAAAGAGTAAGATCATGATAATTTACAAATGAAAAAAAACCTGGACATTACTTAATTATAAAGCTTTTCTGGCCATGTCTGGCTTGAACATATTTTATCTTCATCTACCCTTCTACTTACCTTCTACTTGAATATCCTTAAACAAGAAAACCATCATAAAAGCTGGTTGTATGCCACTTAAGGCTGCTTCTTATGTCTACCTATTCCTAAAAAGCATACATAAGCAGCACCATGGGCACTTTCAAATTGTTAGGATATTTAGTTTTAAGTGTTAAGCATATTAAAAGTGGTTCTACTTGTTTTTGTTTATTTAATTCATCTGTTATTATTTATGGATCAGTTTCAAAGTTCTAAAGTTTTTTTTAGTAGTTACTAAAATAAAGAACTGGCAAGGAGTTTCTGTTCTAAATTTTTTTAAGAAGTTACTAAGATAAAGAACACAAAACATTGAAATTTTGGCAAGGAGTTTCTCTAAACTTCTCTATGTTCTGTTAATGAAAATGAATGAAAATTGATTATTCTGACAGTAGGCTTTGAAAACTAATATTACTCCCATCATGACAACTATTTGGAAAAATTAAAATATCATATACCCATCAACCATTGGAAGAGGTACTCAAAAGGAACATCATCACCAGTAAGTTTAACGTTCACTTAGTAGGAGGGACTTGAACGATTCTTAAAAGTTAAAGGAGTTATCCCGTAATAGATAAACTCGTGCATGATTGGACTTTCTAGTTTTTGGAGTTTTTTATACCTTCAATTTTACTCATTTACTTGAAGTGTTCTATAAGTAAATTTTACTCATTTAGATACAGTATTCCGTTATTTATAAAAGGGAATTGTAAAGTTGAAATGATTGTTAAGAAGCTTTTAAGTATTTATTGATATGGCCATTTGAGTTTTCTATAACTTCAAGTCTACTTATTTGCATAAAGTATTAAAAGGAATTTTGAAGTTGAAACGATTGGCAATATGAAGCTTTTAACTTTTTATTGATATGTTTTCTATAACTTCAAGTCTACTTATTTGCATAAAGTATTAAAAGGAATTTTGAAGTTGAAACGATTGGCAATATGAAGCTTTTAACTTTTTATTGATATGGAAATCTGTAGAATGTGTTCCTGTAGGAGTATGCATACATTTTTTAAAATTAGCTTGGGGACCGTGGAGCACATATGCATTTCTTTTAAATTAGCTTTAAGCATTTCCAAACCACCACATAAACTTGCTAAGTATTCAGCCAAGTCATATTTAAAGGAACGCACATGTTCTAGGAGCATGTGTGTATTAATAATGTGTAGACATTCCTTTATGTATGAATTATAAAATAAGCTATATGTTCTTTATTCTATCACAATTGTACTATGTGTTATGGAGAAGAAGAAAACGTGTTTTTGGAGTAGTGTACAGTGGATTTGATAATGACTAGGATAAGGAAGGTTGTTATAGCCACTATTCATTGTTTCTAGGGATTGTAGAGAGATTTTTTTGTTATTTCTTCAAATTCAATGTAGGTATATTTATGCAACTATTATGTTTATACTTTTTAAATTCTACAAATTAAGAAATAAAATAAAATTGTTTTAGTCTTGTTTAAGTGTTCAACTGGATTGGATCACTAAATTGTTTGTCATCTATCTCGATCCTTTTAGAGTGGAAAATATGGGAGGAATAAGTTTGTAGGGCCATTTTAGTGGCAGGTCCTAGTTTGGAAAAGAGGAATAAGTTTGTAGGGCCATTTTAGTGGCAGGTCCTAGTTTGGAAAATTGGGGTCAGGAACCTTCCGGAGCCATTTTGAGGCATCGAACAACATTTTTAGGGGTTAAAACTTTTTCAGTATGTCATGGACCCCATGATGCTATTCTACACATCAAGACCTTTCTAATGGTGCAAAAATCGCGTCAATCGGAGCTCATATGCAAAAGTTGTGCCTCCTGCAAGTCGACCTACCATGTTGACCACAATGGTACGAAAGGATGCCACGTCAGCCCCTTTTACTTATGCATATGGGGCTAGCCATGTGAGGGATTTGAAGAAGATTCTAGAAGGTTCAAAACCCTACCTCAAATGAGGGTTAAGGAAGTTAAAAACCTATCTCTAGAAGGCTATCAAACTATGGTAAATATCGAGCTACTAGGTTACCAATTGAAGAAATTTCCAACTATAACCCCCAACCACTAGTTGGAGATGGAATCAATGACTTTCACAATGACATTGAAACATTGAGAAGCCTAATTAGTTATTTTAGAAGCTCTAGGGAGCCAACACACCTTTCCCTCACTAAAATTCCTTGAGACTGATGCATCTTCCATTGCCCATGCCCAGGGGAAATTATCTAATATTTCTTGTAACAACCCCAATTTTACTCCCCGCAAATTTAATATATTTTCATAAATGTGATTTAGGCTGGTGAGCTTATATGTTTTGGATGAAGATCCTATACAAATTAATATGACGAGGGGACAAACTATTTATTTTGTACATTTAAAATCTTAATAAAAATAACAATCGTTAGTTGCAATACGAGCGGGATGGTAATGATGAGGGGCTATGATTCCATAAGAGAGGTGGCTAAAGGGGGTCCAAGGGGTTATGCATAGCTCTTAATTCAACGATTTTCATATTAATGTTTATCCCCTTTAAATGATCAAAAGAGATACTAAATTGATGTAAGAATGGCTGGTAGGAAAAGTTAACTCGCTAATTTATGATAACATGGATTGAGTACAACTACTTTTTGAGAAATGTGAAAGTCAAGATTGCATGAGAAGAAAAGGAATTTCGAATGGGTTTTTGACCTAGTTTTTACATGTTGACTTTGGGCAACAAGAGGAGAGATGGGTGTGGGGAAAGAGTGCCAACCATGTTGTGTTTGAGATCAACCATAAGAGGGATGAATTTTGTGCCAAGAGAAAGGTTGTATGCCTATATTTGATATTTTCCTATTGAGTAAATGGCTCAAGACCCTTAAGAAGGCTAGCGTGAGCATTCGTGGAACAACTAAGAGTTTATGGAGTCCCCAACTATGAGATTTCCTAGCCAATCAGAGCCTTGGAGGGAAGTGGGGAAGGCCCAAGAAACTACGTGGAAAAGAAGGGGGATCCCATTCCTTGATTTGTGTAGGTTGAAGGGAAAAGTGATGGCGGAATGGAACTATTGTTTTGATTTTTTGGGATGTTGTGTGAAGAGTGGACAACCAAGAGGACTAGACCTCTTTGTGGACTCATATCTCCAACTCGGGGGTGTATTGTTGTTGAGAGATGATGAACAACAAATCTTATGGCTAAGAAGAATGTCCCTTATATGCAGCCAATTGGTTCTTCATAACCAAATATTTTTTTTATTGTGTCTTATCTATGCTTATTCAAATATGTAAATCATTCTATTGAATGTTGTGTGTGTGTTGGTTAATTGCATTCATGGTTTTGATATATGTTGTTAATTGCATGAGGAAATTAGGGATTGTTTCCCCATGTTAGATTTTATATCTTGTTAGGGTGTATTAATTCATTTTAGCATGTAAGATATTTTACGATTAGTGTCAAAGTAGAAGGATGTAGCACTAGGGCCTATGGGGTCTGTTATAGAACAACTAGGTTGAAATCTATGTGGAATTTGGGTAAAAATCTATTTCACTTAGCTTGAGAAATCAAGGTCAAAATCCCTCAAAATTCAATTTTTGTGTTTCGATTTTTGGTGCAAAGGTTTATTCAGGTAGCTAAGGGGTCAATCTTGGGCTAGGGAGTTGAGCATGGAAATTCACAACAGTTGGAAATTCTTGATCTTGATGTTCGACAATATAGGTATTCCAATAGAGGACTAACACCTTCAGTAACCACTCACACAACCAAATTCAATATCAACACATCGATGTTTTGACATGGTAAAAATCCTACGATAAAACATCCAGTACCCCAACCAACGTGGCCACTTCGAGAATTTATTAATGCAAAGAAAAATATTATATAGATATTTACAAGAGAGTTTCTCACAATCGATCATTGACAAATGACCCTCCATACTCTTTAAATAGAGATCATGGACAATCGGGTTTTAATCCACGGATCAATGTAGTCAATAAGATCCAAGAGAATATGAACCATCATATCACTCTATGTCGGGAACATATTGTGACCGTCATATTTTCTAACTACAAATACATATTAATGCATACTAAAGAAACACACTAAGAAACACACTTTTACCTAATGACACATTAGAGTAAGTTGATATTAACTAACTCCTAAGTATCTAAATATCCTAACATCCCCCCTTTAATAACAACGTAGGATATGATTGAAGGATTTACAAAGATGACACAATAGGAGAAGAAATGAGGCATTATAGTCTATCCCCCTTAATGACAACTTCTTGAACTCCTAACATATATCTAAGTATGGAGAACTTCGCTTTTGCAAGAGACTTTGTGAAAATTTCTGCAACTTGATCTTTTGTAGGATAAAAAACAACTTCAATAACTCGATCATGAATGAGCTTTTTGATGAAGTGCATGTGTAGCTCGATGTATTTTCTGGGTTGATATTGAACTGAGTATTTGGAAATCTTGATGGTACTCTGATTGTTGCACTAGAGGGTCGTTTGATGTTGTTGTTGGAATACAAACTATGAAAGGATCTATCGAAGCCATAAGGCTTCTTGAATTGCATTAATTGTTACTCAGTACTCTGCTTCTGCTGAAGAAAGAGAAATAACATGTTGTTTCTTACAAGCCCATGTGATAGGTCCTGAACCAAGGATGAAAAAATAAACTGCAGTAGACTTTCAATCATCAGGGTTGCTGACCCAATCTGAATCAGTGAAACCAACCAATAAAGAAGTCCCCCCTGAGTTGTAATGTATCTTGAACTGAACTATACCCCGAACATACCAAAGTATCTTCTTAGTTGATTTCCAATGGCTTTCATGGGGTGTTTTCATACACAGAGAAACAAGACCAACAACAAAGGAAATATTAGGATGAGTATGAGTCAAGTATAAGAGGCTACCAACTAATTGACGGTACAGAGTGACATCAACTTCGAAAGAAGTACAGGTGGAAACAAGATTGACTCTAGATTGGAGGGGAGAAGGTATTGGTTTACAATCTTCCATGTGAAAGCAATGAAGAAAGTTACAAGCATACTTAGACTGGGAAAGAAAAATTCCTTCCATGGTTTGCAAAACTTGGAGGCCAAGGAAATAATGAAAAAATCCCATGTCTGTCATTTCAAATTTATTCTTAAGGTTGTATTTCACACGATTTAAAATTTTAGGGTCACTATCAATGAGGATAATATCATCAACATAAATAACAATGATTATGAGATGGATTCCTACTTTCTTGGTATAGGAATTTGGATCAGAATGGCATCTAGAAAATTCAGTGTCAAGAAGAAAGTTGTCCATTTTGGCATACAAGCTCGAGAAGCTTACTTAAGACCATAAATAGATTTATTAAGGTGGCAAACAAGGCTAGAGTCATTTTGTAAATAGCCAGAAGGTTGTTCCATGTATATTTCATCTTGTAAATCCCCATGCAAGAAGGCGGATTTGAGATCCATTTGATGGACCGCCCATTTATGTGAGGATGCAAGGGATAGAACAAGGAGGCTGGAATTCATTTTGTCTAAAAGGGAAAATGTTTCATCATAGTCAATTCCTTCAACTTGGGAGAATATTTTAGCAAGTAACTGAGCCTTGTGTCTTTCAACACTTCCATCTGATGCATACTTAGCTTAGTAGACCCGTTTACATCTGAGAAGTTTTCTTCCTTTCGGAAGAGGTATAGGATCCCAATTATTGTTCGTTATTAAATAGCGATACTCTTCATTCATTGTTTTATCCCATTCTAGATTACTTGAAGCTTCCTCCAATGTCTCTAGATCACGAGTCTCTAAAACTTGAGCCAAAAGAGAAGAGGCTTGCTGGAACTGTGAATGTGCCTGGCACTGATATAAAGGATCAATGGAAAGATCATCAATTGCTTCTCATGTTGAACGGACCCATCTAGGAAGTGATGGTGCTGCTATAGGTTCATGTTCAGTGGAATCATGTGGAGGAAGGTGAGCAAGTGGAGGTGGATTTTCATCCTCACTGTCATCATTTGAAGAAGAAGCAACTAGAGTATGAATAGAAGAAGGAAAAAATATTGAAGATGGATCGCAGGCTGAAGAAGAAAAAAATGTTGAATTAGGCTCATAGGCCAAGATATTTTCATCAATTTTAACATCTATTATAATAATAATTTCATTAAAATGTGGTTGAAGAAGTCTGTAACCTTTGAAATCTTCAGAGTAACCAAAAAATATACACTTCTCACTTTTAGGTTGCAATGCTTTCCTTTTTTCACCAGGAAAGTGATCCCATGCTATACTACCAGATACATGAAATTGATGTACATATGGCTTAAGTTTAGTCCATGCTTCTTCCGGTGTTATATTTTAAGATCCTTAATGGGAGTGTGATTTGTTATGTAATTTGCACAGTTAATGGATTCCGCCCAATAATTTAGACTTAATCCCTTAGATAGGATCATACAATTAGTGCTGGGATGCAGTGGGAAGACCCAGGTTTCATCATTAAATCACCAACAAAACCCTAAATATATTGTCCCTTTCAGCATCACCCAAAAGAAGGTGAATTCTCACCCAATTTACCTATGGGGACTATAAGAACCAGGTTTCTACATTCATGGAAGAATGGGAGACATTCATCATGTTCATCATAATTAATATTCATTCATTAGACCATTAATCATGTGTGCAAAAACATCATATAACATATTCATATTAATCATTCATTTTTTCTAACCCATTACATATTTATACTTTTAGATTACGACTTATCCCATTACAATTTGGAAAAAATTTCTAACTACTTTTAACTAACTTCTACCTTTCACACGCACTAGCCCCTGAAAATGCACTAACTATCTTCATTTCTCCCATGTGCATTGCTCTTTAGCCGATTTGTCACATAGTTTTCTCTTATGCTATTCCCAAAAAATTTCCCAAAATTTCCTACTCGAACATGCCCCCAACACTCACCTGTGGCTCATCCCAAGCCACTTCATGCCTTTTTCCACATCTTGATGAACTTTTGGAACATTTCTCTTGCAGTCACAAACTTTTCCTTTACTTGGGTTTCCTACTACAAAATTTCCTAAGTTGTCTCTGTAGTAATGTGGGTCTTCAACTTCTCTACATTCTCTTGCACCACTTGCTTCATGATGGCTTACCCAAAATGCTTCCTCCCGCAACTTCTCTATCTTCTATGCATGAGCCTGTTGTTCTATTCTCATTTTTTTTTATGTCTAAGTACAACTTCCTATTCTCTGTGATTGCAACCATATTTTCTGTTGGTGTCATAGTGCTCATCATCTCTTTAAAATTTTGTGCCTCCTCCAGTGCAGCCTACAACTTCTGCCCTATTCCTTGCAACTCTGCATTTTCTATTAGTCAATTCCATACTTGTGAGTCCATACTTGTGTGCTTTCTTCATACAACTTGGCACACTCCTCCTCTAATCTCTTGATACTTTCCATTGTTTTCATCATTATCTTCTCTCTTTGCTCCCTTTCCTCAGGAAAAATTCCTGGCATTGTGCATGCTTCTAAGTCTACGATCTTCACATGGAAGCCTTGAATGGATTCACTAACATTCGACACTTGTTCATATAGTGGAGTGTCAACTTCCATTGGTATCTCTGGGAAATTCTTGTACACTTCCTGCAATGCATTTTTCAACCTTCCTGCTCTTTGTTCAGCCTCATCCTGCTCCATCATAACTTTGTTGTATTCTATATGCAATGTTTCCTTATCATTTTTTAATTTATTCAATTCTATTGTCGTCGAATCTACGTGAAAATTTATCTCCTGCGTGACACTTATCTACAAACCCTTTAATACATTCATCGACAACTGTGGCAAGACAAATTCACTATGACTTAATGCTTGTTCTTTCTCCTGCATCTCCGTCAATGGGAACTCTATAGCCCCCAATGATATCTTTATTATTTGAAGCTCTACTGATACTTCTGATGGGTGGGAGGTAGTCGGTCTTGCTTCTATCATCTTTTTTGTACTCTTCTTCTACTCTTCCTTTGATCTTTTCTTTGGTGTTATTTTGGCTGCTTCCAAAAGATAAAATAATGAATCTATCTACTCATGCACATATGTTTTTATCTCTTCTTATTTCCATGATGACACTGAAACGAGTCATCTATCACTTCCTTTTCTTGATCGCCTATCTTCTCTAAGTAATCTTCTGTCAAGGCTTGGGTGGCAACTTCCTTGAGTGCTTTCCTCTTCTTCCATTGGTGTACTAGTTTCCCCTTATCATGCTCTTTCCTCTTCTCTCCAGGGCATGATACTTTCTTCTGTGTTTCTCTTGTGCCATTTCCTTCTCCTTCATCATCATCTTCTTCTTCTTATCCATCTTTTTCTGGCTCGTTCTATGATGGTTGTATTTTTGGCTGCTCCATTTTTGGTACTAGGGTTTTCCATTCTTCTTCCCAATCTTCCAAAATATGCCCAACCTCATCTTCTATCAACCTGTATCTGCTCAATAACCACTGTTGATCTGGGTCCCTCATGGCTTGAATATACATGTGGTATCTTCCTTCTTTAAAATGTGCAATCCCCATGTATGCTTAAACTACTTGTGGTAGTATGTGTATTGTATCTTGAATTATCTACTAACATACCTCTTTGTAAACATATAAAGTAATGTCATTATCCAACTATCTTTCCATGTGCATAGTATGCCACAAGTTCACATGTCTCACTATCAAACATGGTTTCTTTGCATCTCCCATAAATTGAGTGTCCTTCGAATCTCTCCAAGCCACTAATACAATCAATATCAATAGCCATGCACAATGGAATTTTATTCCCTTATCTTGTGCCTACATGCATTCCATCAGAAACTGGTTCAATAGGAACATCACATAGTTCAATTGTACTCCTGCGACACACTTTTCAGTTGCTTCTATTACACATGCTCATACTTGATCTTTGCGACATTTCCTCAACAACTTCTAGGCCAACACCTGTGTCATGAAGCTGACTGTATCATTATTAATACTGACAATGTCTAAACTACGTGCTCCTCTGAATGTGTCATATTTATCCTTCATTCTTTCTTCCAACGCCTTCTCCTTTGACTTGTCTGTGAATAATGGTATTGGGTCTTCCCTTGCTGCTAATAACTCGATGATCCATGTGATGAGTTCAGTTTTCATCAACACTTGCCTATCCAACCATTAAAACCATCCATGGATGTAACTGAGTAATAAATTGAAACAAATGTTTATCTTTGCGCCCCTGCCAAAATGTAGAATGTCTGACAAATTGAAAATGCATGTTTTCTCCAGCCCTGCTACCTGTTAGGACCACACAATGTACCCTTTTTGCCCATACTTTTTGCCATTATTATACCCTGGATCACCTGTATTTTGAAACAAAATACTTCCCTGGGTTGATAATTTATGTTTCACTTGGTTGTTTGAAATTAATTAAGCAATTATAGTGACCAACACTACCCATTCCCGTGGCTCTATTATTATTTCCTATGAATCCTGGGTGATCTTTACGGTCCTATACTTATCTAGTGCCAACTATGGATTTTGTCTTATATCTATTAAGTCATGGTCTACATATTTCAGATTCCCTCTTGTTCCTAACATATCCTCTTCAATTATTACCCCCAGTGGGATATCTCGTTCAACAAGTTCATACCTCATTTTTTTGTAGCTTAACCTACTTCATTTTTTACTTCCTTGATGGTGCATAATCCTTCGGAAAGTTAACCGGGCTTGGCCCTAACGTTGATGCTCATAGAGTTTCCTTGAATACAGGTATTGATTTCCTAGTCCACTATTCCTTCTACTATGATGAAGATTCTCCTATATTTAGTGGTGTCATTTCTCTCTGCAACTAACTCACATCTCCAACTTTATTTCTTGGCTCTTTTAAACTCGCTCAACTCGTTCTATCTCTCTAAAATGCTCGAACAATATAACCTTTTCTTGTCAACCCTATCTCTATCATTCTATATTATTTTATAGCATGTCACTAGTTGTTTCTATTCTTCTTCATGACCGAATATATAGTCTAATCCACTTACATTCACCTTCAAGTATTTCCTAACTCTTCATTAACTTCATTTCCTCCAATGAATCATATGCTATATTTTTCAACCTATCAAACTCCTCTTGTCATTTTTCATTTATGATTACGTGACTCCATTACCTCACCGTCATGTTTACTCTTAAATTCTTGTCCTGTCATGTATGTTCTTTAATGCATTTCCTTCCTTCTACACATATTTCTATCACAAGTCCATCCTCCTTCCTGCACACGATTTCTTCCTCTTTTCTACATCTCTACGACATTTTCTAGTTTCTCTCCTTATTAGTTTAAACAATACCTTATGCATAACTTCAGCCTTTTGTCTCTTAACTCAAACTCTTTTATTTATTTTCTTCTTTTCTTTTTCTTTTTCTTCTATAATACACTATAATATAGATATTATGGTACACATACTATGTGCTCAAACTAGTGTACAGAAACATGACTGTCCCTATATTTTTTTAGCCAACTACCATTAACCAGTCCTTCCACAAATTTTCCATTCAGTTTTTCCAATTGGACAACACCGAATTCTATCACAAATCTGATCAGATATGGACCCAATCAATGCATATGAAACTTTCTAGGGTGTTGTAAAAACTTCTTGTCATAAAGTAAAACTATGTCTCAAGTCTGAATCTTTGTGTGTTTAATGTGTCAGTCATGCCAAGATTTCTCACACACTTTCTGAACTTGCTGATGAAATCTTGCGACAAAATGGTCTTCTTCTAGGTCTACTAACTCTAATATTCTTTTCTCTACTTCGCCAAAATATGTAATCTCTGTCAACATGATAATGCGAAGACTCGACACAATAAATTTCATAGGCATAAGTGCTTCCTAGACATACACTAATCTGAATGGTGTTTGTCCTATCAACTTCTTACTTGTAGTCATGTACGCCCATAACATTATTGAAATCCTCAAGTCCCAGTCATCTTGACACACATTACACACCTTCGTCAGTGCGTTCTTTGGGATCTTATTGAATGCTTCCACTATTCAATTTTCCTAAGGTTGATACAGTGTTCTCTTCTGATGATGAATATGAAACTCCTTTGTCGAAGCTGCAATGATCTTATTCAGAAAATGAGTTCCTTGATCACTCATAATTTTTCTTGGGCATCAAAACCTTGTAACCATAGTTTCAAACAAAAATCACATATCTTTCTCTACGTTGCAATCTCTGATTGGTTCCACTTCAAGTCATCTGGTCAAGTAATCTATCGCAGTAATGATGCATTTTTCTCCTGACCTTTTTGTTGGTGGATTAATCTGTCCAAAAAAATCAATGGCCCATTTATCAAAATCCTATATTGTCACTTGTAGTACTAACAACATCTCATCTCTCCTTGAAGGCTTCCCAAGTCTATGATAGACATCACAAGTCTGATAAAACTCTTTCTCATATTCTACATCTTCCACTGATAGTATGCGCGATAAGTGATCAGGTCTTGAATTAAATTTCTATAGTTTCACAATTAGCTCAAAGTCATATTCTTCAAACAATAATATCCATCTACATAAACCACCTCAACAGTGGCTTATTAACTAGGTATCTCGATGCAAAATGATTTGTATACATCTTAAAATGTGATCCCAAAAGGTAATTTCCGAACTTATGTAATGCATACACCATTTCCAATCCTTCTCTCTCTATAGTAGTATAATTTTGTTCTAATTTAGTAGTATAACTTCCTTCTTGCAAATGCGATGGGATGATCTAACTCTCCTTCTACTGGTTGAGCTAGTATTGTGCCTGGTGCTATAGAGGATGCATCAACATGAGCATGAAATTCATTCTTCCAGTCTGGGAACACTAATATTGGTGGTGTAACCATTTTCTTCTTTAGAGTGTACAAACTCTACTAACATTCCTCATTCCAATGAAACTTAACTTCCTTCTTCAAAAACTTCTCCAACAGGGTTGTGATCTTTACATATCCTTTGATAAAATTTCTATAATACCTTGTATGACCCAACATTGCTCTCAATTGTCTCACTAAGGTAGGTAGTGGAAACTCAACAATCACAACTATCTTTGCAGGATCAACTAACAATCCCTATTTATACACCACATGACCCAACAAGATTCCAAAAGGTGCACAAAAGACACATTTCTTCAAATTCAATGAGATCTAGTATTTCCTACACCTATCCAACATTAAGAAAAAAATTTCAACATGGTATTTCAATAAACTAAATACTATCCAATCATCAAAGTATACTTCTAACATCATAGTAATAAACTCTTTGATAACTGCGACAACTACTATGGAAAATATTGTTGGTGCATTCTTCAACCTAAAAGGCATAAATGTGTATTGGTAACATCCCCATTCTGTCAAACGAAAAGGATGTATTAAATAAAAATGGCTCTGCAACTTTAGGGTTTCTTCATGCTCGACTTTGCAAAATCAGTTTTGAACCTTCTTTGACTCCCTTGGTAGACACTGACTAACTCAACCCTGCAGCATTGGTTGCCTCAGAATAATGGGAGAAGAAGGGGGAGCAAAATCCCCCTCCTACCGAAACTTTGTCGCCAACGATCTGAAAAACTTGCAAGCATGCCGACCATCCTTTGAGCCGCTATCGCACTTACGAGAACAATACATGCAGGAAGAGATGGAAATAATAAAAGAATCGAACACAGATGATGATTCCTCGCATCCAAAAGCATCTCGGGTCTGGATATCTGACAAATTCATCCCCCAAGCCCTAGTTGCACCCAAGTCCATCATCAAAACCACCAGGATAGGGGAGCATACACAGTTCATGCATGACCATGCCCTCATAGGAAAATTCCAAGGTATCTAGCCCATAGAAAAAGACCTAGCTCGTTGGATGAAGGCGTGGTAGAACCCAAAGGGAGACTATGAACATGGACACCTTTTCAGAGACTACCCTCTCAATGCCCCCCCAAAAAGGAAGCTGAAGAGAAACTAAAGGAAGGATTTATTCATATTCAAAATCGAATGAGACAAGCGCAGAAGAAGCCCAGAATCATCAATGGAAAAAGGAACCCAACTAGTAACTCTTTTGAAGCCCTCAACTGCCTCCTAGAAGTAGAAGAGGTGGAAAACCCCCACAAGACCGTGGGGAAAGATCCCAACAAGCGCAAGGAAGATCAGTCAACAAAAAATCATCAAAACCTAGAAAACCAAGCAGATCCACAGACTCACCCAGTCTTAGGGAAAGAACCAGAAAGAGAGGAAGATACAATCATGGAAATGGATGAGCAAGAACTAGTAGAAATCGACCTAGACATGTTAGAGGAAGAACTCAACAAGAAGGATCTCCAAACCCTACCAGAGGACCAAATCAAGAAAGTCCACAAAGTATTTCTGGACTCATCAGTAGGGGCTACATATAGGCTGGAGATCAGCATAGACCCAAACTAAGATCCAAGAAAAAACCCAAAAGAAAACAAACGAAGGGGCATAAAACCAACTCATCAACTAATAAAGGAGGAAGGAATCTATATGATGAACTCAGGACAGATTCATAGGCTCTCAAAGAGCTCCTTTTCCCACCCACCAAATTCTTAACTATGAATATCCTCACCTAGAATATCAGAGGCCTAAATGGAAGATCCAAACAAA
>CBVK0102305526.1:0-16088 GCA_900067695.1 Picea abies | reverse complement strand
GAATTGCTTTGATCCGCTGTTGTATTTGAACTCCGTCTTGTATACAATTATATTCTTTTGAATATAAAGAGCAATTTTTTTCTCGTGGAAAAAAAAAACAAAGATTGATGTTAAATCAATGTTATTTCATTATTGATATTTCATTATCTTCAATGTTGGCGTTAAATTCAGTATTTACATCAATGATCATGTCATAATTAATTTCAAAAATAACAAAAACTTAAGTCACAAACCCATGTCTAATCTCTTTCAAATTCATTGTAATATATTTATATGTATGTTTATGTCTCTCGGTATACAAGAAATTTATATGTATGTTTATGTCTCTCGATATACAAGAAATTTAGGAGACCAAGCCTTCTATTTATGTGAAACACCCTTCTAAATACATATATTAAAAATTATAAATAATAAATGGTTCAAACCATAAATATAAAATTACCATGACCCTTAAACACTAACTCCTACACCTAACCTATTAAATTTTGATTACCTCTAACACACTAAACCCTACTCTTACTCTTAATAGACTAATCCCCAATATCCCCTAACCCATAATTTTCCATGCTTGGTACCAATAACCACTACCCCTAAACTACTAATTGTTGTCAACCCCTAAGCTGCTAATTCTGCCCTTAACTCGATGAACCCTAATAACACCTAGCCTACTCACCCCTAGCCCCTAATATTTCCATGGTTGATAATACTAACCCTCTATGACACTATGGTTGAATAAAATTTCCCATGGATGAGATTAATAACCTACTAACACACAAACTATGGTTGACTACAATTGACCATGGTTGAATATAACTCTTTATGATTGATGATACCCCTACATACTAACCCCTATAATGTATAGCTTGTGTACTTCTTACTAACCATACATTTATCCCATTGGACATTGATGTGTGGGGTATTTCAAGATGCATTAACAAACCACAACCCACCCTATATGACCCCAAGGTCCTCCTATCCATCCTAAAGATGACCCAAAGTGTGCTAAAGTCCTTCCTTTTGAGTCTAATTCCTTGGGATAGATGTGTGATTATGGTTTTCCCTTTGATACATAGAGATATGTTAGGGTCTCCTTTCCAAAATTCTCTTCCCTAGTTGCATGTTTGTCTATGGTAGGTGTTTTGGTTAACTCATTTGGGCTACTCTCTCACAAATTTGGATTTCTCTTAGTCCTTGTTTATGAGTGGATGTCTTGGTTAGTTATCACAAGCCTCCTTTGGGTCCCTAAACTACAATGACATATTAGGGCCGAATCTTTTTTAAGGTGATTACCTACTAAAACTTTAACGTTAGTGGATATAAAATCACCACTTTATGTCATCCTACTAACACTATTTTTATTCTTGTGGTATAGAGGATAATTTTTTAAGAAATACACGTGGTTTTCCTTGTTCTCCTATGGTATAGTGAGTCAAAATATCTAGTTTGATTTTTTTGAAAGACCACCTTCCCAACTAAAACTTTAACTTTAGTGGATATAAAATCACCACTTTATGTCATCCTACTAACACTATTTTTAGTGATTCATCTATTCTTGTGGTATAGAGGATCATTTTTTTAGAAATACATGTGGCTTTCCTTGTTCTCCTATGGTATAGTGAGTCAAAATATCTAGTTTGATTTTTTTGAAAGACCACCTTCCCAACAATTACTACAATAGTTGGAAATTACACTGAAGTGTTATGTAATCTATTTAAGCCGCACCATATATATTTGTTAAGGGTTCCAAACCTTATTCTCTCATATGATGAAAATATATCAAATTACCACCTCTTTAGCATTTTTGTATTTTCCTTCCACCTTTCATGTTTTTAGGCTCGCAAGGAATGGCTATTTTTTTTCACATGTAACCAAGCACCTCACCCTTCAACACGTAAGCAACGGAAATATATTTCTCATGGCTCACAAATCAATGATTGTCTTAGAAGGAGCAAGCATGTCACAAGTGGGATTTGTACTCAGGTGGGGAGAATAACAATTCTTCCTCTCAACCACATGATATATGGTATTTCTTCATTAGAACTACAATTTGTTGTTTTATTCTGGTAATTATATGTTGGAATCATTTGTTAAAATGATTACTATTATCTATTGGAATTGTTTAACTCAATGTTATCATTAACTGTTGCAAATTTTTAATTCTTTTTGATAATTTTCTATGAGTCTCAGTTAAGCGAGTGGGGATATTTTCTTGTCATGCCTTATCACATAAGAAATCATACAAATTACTATTGTGATAATACAAATGTGTTTTATGTTTGTATGGCTTCAATACTTTCAATTTTTATTTTTAAGTGAAAAACTTTATTTTAAGAAAGTTGAAGTTGGAAACAGGTAGAATACTAAGTATTATGTAGGGTTTGAATGAGAGAACATGCAAATTGTTTGAACAATAAAGGAAATCTTCCTAAAATAGTTAATAGTTACATAAGCTCAATGGATTATATCCAGCACATGTGTTTGGGTCATTGGATGGACTTTGCTACTTTTCCATTTAATCAACTAGTTTTAGATTTACTCTCGAGTTAAGCCCAAAGATAGGGAAAACAATAACTATAAAACAATGAAGCATACTTCCTCATCACATGAGAGACGCCAATAGTGGTCCACCCAAAATTTCACCATCGAATTGGACACATCGATGAGCCAATGTGGCATATGGTAACATCGATGTCGATCAAAATCTATGTGTATGTTGGTGTAGTATTTAATGCACATTGAATAACATCATGGAGGGTGACTTGCAATTGATTTTTCTAAGGTGTCTCCTTATCCCATTCATTTCTGATCAAGCCCAAAAGTGGAGCACTCTCTCCACCCTAAAGTGGGTTGACCCTACCCCATTAACTACTCATGGGTTGTTTGTCATTCAACCTAATGTGGTTTCTTATCTAGTCACCTACTATCAAGTGCACAAAATTTTTGTGGTTCTTAGAGCACTGTCTTTGGTGAAATCCCACTCCATCATCCCTACACAATTCTCTATTGGGTGGGATACATTTTGGTTTTGGCATTCCATTCGACCTTTCAACCTATAGAAAGAGAGATGAACCAACTATGGTTTAGAACCATTTGATGTGAGCTACCAGTGGAATTTGAGATGGGTGTTGGCCTTCTCAACACTTGTCAACAAAATGAAGGTAAGGTGACACTATAGAAGACTTGGTCTATTTTCTTCAATTGTATCTAATTTATTATTATTATTATTATTATTATTGTGAAATTATTATTGTGAAATAATGAATTTTCCTTCAATTTCTTCTCCATTCTTATTGTGAAATAGTGAAATTGCCTTCAATTTGATCTAACCCCATTTTGATTCCATGGTTATAATTGTGGCAAAGAATCCATGGAGGGTTTGTTCATGAAGCTGTGAAGAGTGTGTGTATTGGGTTGAAAAAATCATATTTATATTGTAGGATTTCAATCCTATCATACAATAAATCTTTGTTCAACACATTAAACTCTTCATGGAAATCTATTCGGCACTTTTCTGCATGTGGGTTTATTTGCATTCAGGTTTTAGAAATGATGGTTTTTGGGAGTTGGGTTTGTTTGCATGCTAATAATTGTGGTGATGCCTCTTTCCAATCTAAATCAACCAAAATAGAATCCAAATTGTGGTGATGCCTCTTTCCAATCTAAATCAACCAAAATAGAATCCAAGGCTTTCACTTATACTTTGCATTTGGGGTTATACTCTGCACTTTGGTTTGGCTATGGTAATGCCTCTATCTAATCCTAAGGTAACCAAACTAGAATCCATGGCGATGCATGCATTTGGGATTTCAATTATACTTTGCACTTTCTCATTTTTCTCTTTCACAGTTCCCTTGAAAAATGGAACAAGGAGGATATGAAACTAAAATGATCATGGCATGGAGTGGTGACCGTTGGAGGAAGCAGATGAAAAGGTCTTTGGCCATTAATAGTAATCATTATTTTCTTTTTCTCCCCAATCAATTGGGACCTACTATGTCAAAATCCATGGGAATTATATGAATTTAGTATTATATGTATGGCTAGGGTGAAAACTTTCTTGAGAATTAGATGTGCACTCTTCAAATTTTATTATTGTTGGTGAAAAACATGGAAGTAGAGATGTTGGGAATTAGCGATATTTGTTATGCAATCTAGATTTCTTATAAAGTATTGCAATTTGCGTTTTTTTTTGTGGGCTCTTTATTATATCAACTCCAACAACAACTCAATATGAACATTTCTAGTACTCTAAAACACCTTACTATTGGATAAAAGGAAAGGTGTTGTATAACTGGTTGAGGTTTTCACAAGTTGGCTCTTGGTTGAGGCTCTCACTAGTTAGCATTGTTTAAATTTACTGGCAATTAAGGCATGTTAATGATTTCTTCATTGGTGCTAGTAATAATATTTGTATTCACATTCATCATGGCTTCTGTTAACCACTAAGGCTTGGTCACTTGTCTTGGAAATGTCTATTACTCATTGATGCTTCCCATTGCTTGAAAACCTTCAACCATATTCACTTCAAAGGTGTTGTTTTGAATATTGTTTTACATAATCTATATGTGGTTTGCGTGATGCTACAACTTCCATATTCTCTTAATATTATTCATAATCTAATTGTGTAGCACTCACATGTCCATCATTGTCACCTCATGGATAGTAGTGTCCTTGAGGGAGGCTCAACATGTTCATTGTATCATCTGCATTTTCCTCGCCATGTATATCAAAATCTTGGCTAGAATCCATATCATTGATAAGAGAATCATAATGGTGTGGCTAGATTCTGGTTTTCCTAAATCCAACCTTGGTATTTGAGGGTGTAAGAGCCTTTCGAAAGTTCTACTAGAAAGTTTTTCTAATTCAAACCTTTTTACCTCTATCCATGCATTATTTTCCATCCATGATTCTCTCTCAAACCGAAAGTCATTCTTAAAGGGCCTAGACACACTCACATCTAGAGGTTACAAACTATGACTAGAATGTGTAGGAAAAGTCAACAATTCTATGTCCATCTTATTTGCCTCCTCCACAGTTTGTAAAGTTATGTGGATTCCATGGCCATCAAAAATAAAAAAAAGTGTCTATTAGTAGGTGATGCACCACCAAATATAGATGTGACAAAATGATAAAGAAAATTCATAAACAATTTTTTAGTCATCCACGCATTGGAATGAGTAGCCATACATGCTCATAGCTCACAATTTCTAATATAGTTCTTCAGATGAATCGTTCTCTTGAACAAATAGAACCAAGGGATTGATAAATCACTTGCATTTACACAACACAATATAGTTATCCACTCCCTCCTCTTAGGAAACACTTTTGGCACATTCTTGTTCCCTCTCTTATCAATTACCTACATGCCACAACCTTCAATATCGTAAATTGGTCTTGTCACATTTCTATGTATTTTATGGACTACTTGAATTTTCTCATGTGACTTGGATAGAGTGTCATAGAATTTTGTCATAACCATTGGGCATAAATTCCAAACTATATCTCTATCTAGACCCTTCATTGTTCATAATACTAACTCTAGTTGTCTTTTCTTGAATCCTACCCATCATGATTTCCTTAAAAAACCATCTTCAAATGGATTCTACATCCATTAATAGATTTAAGAAACATTGTCCTTTAATTGTATCAACCCTAGTTCATGGCCCATTTCAACCATTTACTTACACCAAACAACTACTTCTTCCTCCTTTTGTTCAATTATCACTAGAAGAGTCCCTTTCCTCTTTGTATGTGTGAGACCATTTAGCTATTAATGCACAAATGTTGGTGCAATTCCATATTTTTTTGTAGTGTCTCTTATCGAATATCCATGGAATTCAACAACATCAATTTTATGCAGGATGTTCTCTTTTGTCTAGCCTCTAATAGCACTAATCCTTTTGGTTGAACTTGCACCTTGCATTGTATTCGATGGTGAAGCAATGCCTTTAGTATCTATTTCATAGTACTCTTCCTTAACCCCTCACTTCTAGAGGTAACTAGAGGAGAATTTTTCTCCATGATCCACATTTCATACAACAATTCTGATGATACCATTATGGGCTCTCCACAAACAATTTACCATAGATGTCTTCCATTACATGCTCAACTCAACTCACTTAGATGGCATCATGCATTGGCCACCGAGGTACATTGTTTTGACACTTCATATCGAGTGATAACTTCAATTCCCAAGGCATGAAAATAGTGATCATGAGTTGAATTGGATAATGAATCATGATGCTTTCAATTTATACTTTTTTCCTTGTCTCACCTTAGTGATTATCATCATCTCCTAGTCAAGTGTTTTCACTCTTGGGAAAAATTGTATTACTAGGGGGCCTTAATGGGGGTAACGTGTCCATATCCATTACCATGAATGGCATATTTCATCTTTCCTTTCTCCATTATCATTTCTTTTGGGTTGGTTGTTACATGTATCTTAAAAAGGTCCATTCTTCATAATCACATGAGAAGAAGGGGATTGAATACCTGAGCTTGATGCATCTTTATAACAAAGATATAAAAAGAGAAAAATACCTAATTCAAAATGTGGGGCAAAGAAACAAACAAGAAAATAAAAGTGTTAAAAAACAAGAAAGAAAGAAGCATGAGCTCTATCCCCTTGCTAAGAGGCCATCACCAAGTCCTATGTAATGAATTCATATCTTACAAAAGGACTTAGCAAATCTAATGTCAAAATCCAAAAAAAGTTTAAAGTTATAAAGAAAAATGCAAACAAGGGTTTGTAAAGACACAGTGTCAAGGAAAGGGTACCTCATTGTCAAAGAAATACCTCTATGAAGGTGTTCATGAAGATGACTATTATACATGACTTTGCATGACAATGACAATCAACTCATGAAGTAAACCCCAATCCATAACACATACCATTGCACATATTCCTTGATGGGTTCCTTGGGACATACTTCTTAGCCTAGGTACCAACACACTAATAGGGGTAATAATGTTCCTCCCATACCTAGATTTGGTAAATTTTATAACTTTGTAAGCTATTGTGAAGTTTGAAGAGGATAGTTCAAGAGATCTATCTAATAGATTTTGTATTGACATGATTCACTTTACATGTTGTGTTCGGATTGTGTACCTTTCCTTCAGTCCTTATGATGCATTGGACCACATGAGACCCTCCTTAGATGATATATTGGACATAGCCACATGCTTGGTTGACACTTGGATCCTTTGGAGGATATTGAGGGGCTATAAGAACACTTTTATGCAGGTTTTCCCCACCACTTGAGAGAAGTCATTTTTCACTCATAGGAGGATGCTTAGCCTTTTAATGACATGTATCCATTGATGAGACACCCTAGCACACATGGGGTATGAACTTGAGCTCCTTGATGATGGGAGGTTGCATGTTGATGATGACATGATGGGATGTTCACCTTCTCTAGAGGACATTGGACTCTTGCTTGAGGATGTTTCTCTTGGAGAGATGATGTGGCACCTTTCCATGGATGATAACACCCTTTGATGATGGTACATTTCACTTGGATAATGAAACAATGTACCTTTTGATGATGGGGCACCTAGATGTGATGTTTTTATCTTCTTGATGAGGATATGGCACCTTTTAATGAGACATCGTGCCCTTTGGATGATGAATCACCTCTTAGAGATGAAACGTTGAACCCTTTCATGGAAACATTTCACTTTTGACCATCTTTTCACCACTTTTGAGTGAGTTGTCCCCTTTTTGAGGCCACACATGTGAGTTCTAGAGCATCTCCATGTGGGACAATTTAATGTTTGAGCTACTTTAATTCATCTTGAAGGCATTGTTTTGGGTCTTAGAGATCTATTCATTCATGTATCATTGATTTTTTTATGTATTGTTTCCTTATATCTATAGTTTATGAGAGATAAAGGCCATATTTTATGTTTTTAGAGGTTTTATTGTGTGAGAAGGGTGTTAAATCTCTCATATAAATATGAGAAGCACTTATCACTTTGAATCATTGCTACTCATGGAGATATATCACTACTTTTATACTTCTACTTTTTCTCTCTTATGAAGAATTCCATGGATGGTTAGAGCGATCTTTTAGAGGAATGCTTGCGGATTCTCTACTACTACTTGGATGATCATTGTGATTGGGTTTTCATGGATGAGAGATTTATTGAGTAAGTGGTGTCTTTTCATCGTGTGGTTATGTTTATGAATGCATTTAAGTGACATGTTTTTTGTCTAGTGTTGGCTAAGCATTCTCTCGGATTATTCTTGAACAAACCCTTCATGTAAAAGCCCTTGGAAGGTGACTAGTGGAGGACATTTCCTTGATTTACCCCTTATCATTTTAGGAGAATCTCCTAGGGTTAGTAGTGGAAAACCTCTAGGTATCACCCTAAAACGTCCACACATTTCCCTCCAAACGGATTCTTAATTGACCTAGATCATCTCTACTTTAAATATGAAATTATCTTATCATACCACCTCATTAATACTTTGTCTATCATTTTCATTAGTGGTAGTTTGAGTAGTCACCCCAAGGGGCCCTAGACTTAATTGGGTCTTGCCTAGGGATTCTTGGAGGCTATTGGAGAAGCCTACCTTGGATTGGATACTATTCCTACACTACAAATAGGGAATTTTTTGCCTAGGTGACAGTAGTAACATTTTCCATGTTCCACTAGTCTTAGTGCCTTGTGAAGGATTTGCACTTGGTGCTAGATTGTGTGGTAAGACTTTTCAACATTTTCATTTATATTATCTTCACTAACAACTTGGTTTATCTTCTCATTTGAGTCATGTTGTTATAGTTGAGCACCCCTAGTCACCATCCTTCTTGCCCTCCTTATATATGCAACATAATTCCTTCTTTCCATCATTGTAGAAGCATGGAAACATACAAATTATAGAAACATGCAAACAATAGATACAATGTAGAAGACCAAGTAAATAGAGACATATGTGACAACAAACTTAAAACTTGACAACAACATAGTTTATGACATAGTGTCAATACTCAAATTGAAGATACTTTGCAATGGAGTGTGTGGATAATGATATGTTAAGCAGTTTGGAGTTCTGTAACACAAAAATGGTGTTTTGAGGGATGATAAATGTTGATTTATAGTACTCCACTATAAGATTTGACTAGTGAATGGTCATTGGCATGGATTGTATACTTGGATTTTTTAATGTGTATCTAAGATTGATTTAATTATGATTTAATGGCTATGAAACTCCCCTAGTCAATCCTTGTGCTTAAGCGTTTAATAGTCTTACGAGATTGATTTCATGAATTTAATGAGATGTGATCATAGATTGCATTGTAATCTTCATAGTTAAGGCCATGTTATTGGTCACATTGGAAGGTAGGGTTGATAATACTTTTTTGAACGACTTTTCATGTAGAAAGAAGCATTATAATATATCTAAGATTGATGTTAGGAAATTTGAGATGTTATTTGTTGCAAACAATCTTCAGCTATTAAACACTCTATAATAAATGATAGGCTATCTTTACTTCAAGATTGAACTCTATAGGATATTACTTAGAACATTACATTTATGGCTTATTTATGTGAGAGTAATATAGGATGTGGCATGGACATAATATTTTGTATGCTATACATGTAAACATGTACTTTTCATGGAGTAAAAAGTCAAATTTTGAACAATTCTGGGCTAGTCGATTTATGGGTTTTTGTTGAACTTGTTTTTCACAATTCATAGTGATTTAATATATCTAATTGGTATCCATGATGTTGATTTGTTTGAGTGGTTGGGTTTAGTTCATAGTGATTTAATAATATATCTAATTATAATGATTTAATAATATCTCTAATTATATTTTTATTTGTATCCATGATGTTGACTAGTTTGAGTGGTTAGGTTTAGAATATTTTAATGTATTTTGATTTAATATATTTAATTATATTTTTTTGGTATCCATGATGTTGACTTGTTTCTAATTATATTTTTATTTGTATCCATGATGTTGACTAGTTTGAGTGGTTAGGTTTAGAATATTTTAATGTATTTTGATTTAATATATTTAATTATATTTTTTTGGTATTCTAATTATATTTTTATTTGTATCCATGATGTTGACTAGTTTGAGTGGTTAGGTTTAGAATATTTTAATGTATTTTGATTTAATATATTTAATTATATTTTTTTGGTATTCATGATGTTGACTTGTTTGAGTGGTTAGGTTTGGAATATTTTAATGTATTTTGATTTAATATATCTAATTATATTTTAATTGTTATCCATGATTTAATATATATAATTATATTTTTATTTTTATTCATGATGTTCACTTGTTTGAGTGGTTAGGTTTCCAATATTTTAATTATTTTGATTTAATATATCTAATTATATTTGTATTGGTATTCATGATGTTGACTTGTTTGAGTGGTTAGGTTTGGAATATTTTTATGTATTTTGATTTAATATATCTAATTCATTTTTATTGGTGTCCATGATGTTGACTTGTTTGAGTGGTTAGGTAATGCATTTTGACAATTGTATTCTTTTTGTTATGTCTTAAACCAATGATATTGTTAAGAACGATTTTTACTAGTTTAGGTTATTGAAAAATATTTATTTTATTTTATTTTTTTAAATACTTGTTATAGATTTATTTTGGGGCTAAGTTGTCACTCTTACTTCAAAGTCACTTAGATCAGAAATTGCATGTGACCTCCTTTGTTTGGATGATTTTTAGTTTTTAAAAAAAAATGTTTTGAGGGTTTTGTTGTAAAGCTAGTTTTATACTTCTGGAGTTTAAAGAAGTTTATGCAAAACATTTCAAAATCATATGTTTTGTACACAAGGATAAAGCAGTTCAATTATTATATTATACTAATTTATAAGTATTGTTGGAATAAACTGCTTGTGGAGGTTTGCTAGGTTTGTAGACAACCAGAAAACATATCCTAAAACATCAACTTAGATAAGACACTTTCAAAAAAGTAAACTTAGATAAAACACTACGAAGGTATGTAAACAAAACTTAAAAAAAACACTAAACTCTTAAAAGGAAATAAGAGAACATGAAACCTCCGTAAAAAACATTCACATGTGCTAGTTGGATTCAAAGTGATTTACAAACTAATATATTTGGATTTAATAAATAGCAAAAAAAAGTTTGAAAAGACATTAAGATAGTCAATCAACATTGAAATTGAAGAGAAGATTTGGATAAAAAGACAACCACACAAAACCAAAGAAGTGATGGTCTTATCAGATAGATAAAGAAAAAGACATAAAACAACAAGGTAAAAGATGGATGGTAATAATAATTTAAGAGACTACCCCATAAAATGGTGTTCAAATCAAATAAATAAATGAAGAAAAATATATAAAAGAATAGGGAAAAAAAGTATCTAGGTTAATGAGTCTTTTCCATTTCGTAGAAAGATTCGGAGTTATCCGCAATAGTGACCGAACGGAACCGTACTACGGATTAGCAATCCACCGCTTTGGTCCGCTCAGCCATCTCTCCAAGATGGAAAAGTTAGATGATATGACGAACTTAATTTAGAGTAGTGAAGGTCAAATCAAATAAATAGATGAAGAAAAAAATATAAAACAACAAAGTAAAAGGTGGATGACAATAGTAATTAAAACTTTACTAAAAATTTACAAATGATTTTTATAAGTTGATTTAATTTTGTTAAAAAAAATGCATAATATATATTTATAGTAGAGATATCAACATTTATCTTTTTAATTAAAATAGAAGAATTAAAACAGAAAAATAATATGATTAAATCTTCTTATAAATATGGTAAAATTAAGTTTTAATATAATTATTAATTTTGATTTATAAATATGTATTGTAAAATTAAAATTTGAGTATAATGTTGTTAATTTTCATTTATGGTTATATTTTTTATTGGGTATAAAAATTATTGTAAATTGAAATTTAATGATAATAATGATAGCTTGGTTAATTTATATTGAGATCAAATTTGATTTATTTGTTTTAAAATTGTATTTATGCATTGAAAAAGTTTTAAAAAAATTATTCATAAATTATCATATTTTTGATAAACTAAAAAGTTAGGAATGTCAGTATTACAACAAATATTTTGAAATTGTAATTTAATGTGGGTGTAGGTTATACATTGTAAGAGAAATTGCTTTTCATTTTCAACCCTGTAACTGATACAAAGCTACCATTTTCATTTAATATCTTTGTCATTAAGAAACTTGTGAAAATTCATTTTTATCTTAATAATGCTGATTTTCTTCTATATGATAGTCAAAGCAAAGAGATATGTTTGATTTAGGATTGATCACCTCCAACCCCACTTAAATTATATATATATATATATATATAATATGTGATACATTACCTTTTTCTTATATTACATTTTCTTGTGAATGTTTCTATTGATATCTATATTTTATAAATAAAGTATTTTCTTTTTTTTTCAATAATTTAATCAAAACTTAATATGGTTACCCAATTTCTCTTGCATCTCAAATCTCAATTAAATTTTATTAAACTGAAAAAGATGATAAAGAAAAATAATTATAATACAACTAACTTTTATATCAAGACATAATGAAATCTTATTATAATAATACCATTATAACATCCAAATCCCAAATTTTTTTTTAGTAATTAACAATTTTACTTCTTTTTTTTTCACTAAGAAAAAACTCTTATATTAAGTAAATATAACACTGTCTTTTTTTTTTTTTAATCCAGATACTACAAGATTTTAAGATTTTAAGATTTTGTCTCTATTACAACTTTTGATCATGTATTCATCACTGTATACATGTTTATGTTCACAATACACAAATTATTTCCTCTTTATATCTGAAATTTACAAAATACCAAGGCAAAACAGTCCATTGAAGATTATTCTAAGAACTGATTTCAATTCTTTCAAAAATTTCTTGGTGTCCATCTGCTTCTGTGACCAATATATGTCACCTTCTTCCAAAGACAGTGCTTTCTTTGACAATCGATCAACTACCTGATTATATGTTCTATACATATGCTCGGCTTTGATATGTTGGAACTGTCTGCTCAGTTTTCTAATATTTATCATCTAAGGCTGCAAAGATATCACCTGAAGATTATTATCATTAGTATACCAATCAATAATAACCTTAGAGTCACCCATCAACATCTCTCCTTTTGAATTTGTTCCTTTCCCACAATTTATTTTGAGTTTATAAGTGTCCAATAAAGGACATTTCAGTATGGCCCGAGCCCCACATTTTATTCCTCTCTCATGTGATGCCCCATCAAAAAAACCTACTGCCCCACCCCAATCAAAAGCTGGTGGTCTATCAATCTTTTGTGAGAAATGTCCTGTGTTAATTTTTGTTCCCGTAGATCCCATAGTATGTAGTTTCACACTCTAATAAGGTTTATTTCCTTATCTTCAAATATGAGCAAATTTCTATGCTTCCAGACCTCCCAGCTGATAAAACATGAGATTTCATTCCAGTTTTCCTTTCTTTTTGTCCAATTAAGTACACTGTTTTCAAATTGTCCTCCTTGCCATTTATTAACCAATTTAAGTTCCTTAGATAAAATATGCCAAATATTTTTTATGAACCTACATTCCCCAAATAAATGTAGCAAAGTTTTATTTTTTATGAACCTACATTCCCCAAATAAATGTAGCAAAGTTTCTTCATTTTCCTTGCAAAGCACACACAAACTAGGACCCTAAAAGCCCATTTTTGTCAAGTTATCCCACGCCAATATTCTCTCTTCCAACAATCCAAATATTTTTTATGAACCTACATTCCCCAAATAAATGTAGCAAAGTTTCTTCATTTTCCTTGCAAAGCACACACAAACTAGGACCCTAAAAGCCCATTTTTGTCAAGTTATCCCACGCCAATATTCTCTCTTCCAACAATAGCCAGATAAACAGTTTAACCTTTATTGGTAATTGCCACTCCCAAATCTCATTATACCAGAATTTTGGCTCTTCTCCCATACCCTCCAATATTTGAACTTTGTATGCTAATTTAGCATTAACGTGTCCTTCTTTGGTATCCCAAGACCACAATAAACTATCTTTTTCATTAGTAAGTTCAATTCCTGCACTTACCAACCATTTTGTAGAGTTTATCCATTCATCTTTTAGAGCTCCTTCTAGTCCTAATGTATCCGCATTTTTCCACCTTGTAGAAATAATCCCTTCCTGTGTATTTGACCCTGCACGTGCAAGACAAGTGATCCCTTGTTATTTTAACAATAAAAGTAGATCCTCAGATAATTTATAGAATGAGTTGGACCCAACCATAGGGTTAGCACATATTCTGATATCTCTTCCACTTCCCGGCTTCCATACCAGCCAATCAATGATTATATTCACCGAAGAGGTAAGGGCTCTCCAAAAATTTGAAGTTCCATTCCATTTTTTTCTCCCCTGCCTAAACCAACTCTCAACAGTTTTTCTTTTGAGATATTTTTGCAGTATCACCTCATGCCATAGTCCAGGCAGCATAAGGCATCTCCATAAGCTTTTTTCCGCCAACGCTTGTCCAAATATATATATATGATACCCCATCCTCCATCCTTTTTGGGTTTTGCAATCTTTTTCCAATTTGTAAGATGCATACCTTCCTTTTTCTTTTTTACCAGGCCACTGGACATTCTTCTTCTAATACTGTTTAGTACACTTTTGGTAATTTTTGCCAAAGATAGCCAATACACCGAAATACTTTCAAGTATTTATTTTACTAGAATGACTCTACCACCCAAGGTAAGCCACCTATGACTCCAACTCATGATTCTCTTTTCAATTTTTTTCTCTAACCACAACCAATCCATTCTAGTGTAACAATTTGGTTTAATGTAAAACCCAAGATACTTGAAACCTGTATCTAAAGGCTTAACTTCAAATGGCATTAGTTCCATCAACAAAATAAGTTCTGCATCATCCCATCTTGCTTCTAAGAATAAATATTTTTGAGGGCTGAAATCCATCCATGTTGCCTTGCAAAAAAGTTCCAATACCTCCTTATAAACTTCCCATTAAGCCATGCAACCAATCCCAAACAAAATTACATCGTCTACAAACATTAGACGTGTAATATTTAGCCCCCTCGCCACAAGAACACCCTCAAGTTTCTTATCTTTTACCCTCTCCTGGATTATTCTGCTCAACCCTTCAATAACAAGCAAAAAGAGTAGAGAGGATAAAGGGCATCCTTGCCTTAATCCCCTTGAAGATTTGAAGAATCTAGTAGGTTTTCCATTGATCAGTACAACAAAGTTTGTTGAAGTCACACAACCCATGATCCAATCTGTTGCTTCTAAACTTAGACCAATCTGTAATAAAACAAGTCTAAGAAAACCCCACTCCACCCTATCATATGCTTTGACTAAATCTAGTTTTAGTACTAGAGCTTTAATATTCTTCACCTTTATACTATGAAGTACTTCGTGAATCTGTAATAAAACAAGTCTAAGAAAACCCCACTCCACCCTATCATATGCTTTGACTAAATCTAGTTTTAGTACTAGAGCTTTAATATTCTTCACCTTTATACTATGAAGTACTTCGTGAATCTGTAATAAAACAAGTCTAAGAAAACCCCACTCCACCCTATCATATGTACTAGAGCTTTAATATTCTTCACCTTTATACTATGAAGTACTTCGTGAACCACTCCAATTGTATCAGTTATTTGTCTGCCTTCTAAAAAACCAATTTGTTCTTTTGAGATGCTAAAGGATAGAAAAGTTTTTATTTTGGTAGCAATTATTTTTGTAATGATCTTGTAAATTAGGTTACACAAAGCTATAGGCCTAAATCCTCTGAAGGAATCAAGTTTGTCACTTTTAGGGATTAGTGAAATAAATGTAGCCTTTAATGCTCCCATCACTTTCCCTAGCCTTCTTCCACTACCTCCAATAACTCATTTCCCATAAGATAAAAAAACGCCCAAAAAAACTCAACAGTCCACCCATTAGGCCCAAGACTTTTTGAGCTCTTAAATTCTTTTAAGGTTTTCAAAATTTCACCTAAAAATCTGGGTCATTTATACTATTTCCCTCTTCCTCAAAAAAAAAAAAAAAAAAAAAAAAATAAAAATCCTGGGAAAGTTCCTCAAAACTGCAAGTTGA
>CBVK0102305444.1:0-17403 GCA_900067695.1 Picea abies | reverse complement strand
AAGCTAGGGTTCTCATACCCTCAACTCTTATTTATACTAAATATGTCTATCAAAACAAACATCTAGAGGAAGATCCTTCTAGAAGCAGAAGCTTCTATTAGGTCTTCTTATATTCAACTTATTCTATTCTATTGCAAAGCCTTATTAATATTGACCTTTATTACATATGAATATATTGTTTTACCTATGTGCCGATTAGGACCCTAACATATTATTCCATGAGCTTTTTCTGCCACTAACCATCTTTTTCATGCAAATTCCATCGACTCTTGTTTCCATAACCTGGTGCAACTTCTTCTTGTACCGCTCAAATTTAGAATAATATCTACCACAGACTTTAACGTACGAACCTAATTTTATACAAGCCTAGTGCAAAATCTTGATTCTTCCACGTAGTGCTCAACAAGTCTTCCATGTAAATATGGCGGTCATGAAGCAAAAAGCAAGATGAGACGTCAACACTGTATCTTCCTTCCCGTGACCACTTCAACATCATACCAGCAAAAAAATATCAGAAAAAAAAAAACAAAAGGTTGTAGGTCACTCATCTTCGAAAGATCCATTGTTCCACTATCTTAGATTGTTACATCATCTCTGGCAATCGAATATTTTTGCCTCACATGGAGAGCTTGATTCCGCAATATTGTTTTAGATTCTTAGAAATATAATAAGTGCAGAGAAGAAAAGCATTCGCAATCCTTCACAGTTTTGTATCATAATCATTTGATTTATGCCTATAGACTTGATGAAGGACTTTTTATTTTATTTTATGTCCAATTCTTATGCTATAGAGTTTTAATTATTATTTATTTTTTTATGTTTTAATGATTTAGAGGATGAATGCACATTTTTTCGTTGAATAATTTACTATAAATAAAATCCTTGTTTATGAAAAATTTACTGACACAATCCCAATGCATATCCTTTGGACGTGCATATCCATATCCATAGATATTTAATTTTATGAGTCTCCAACTATACGTTTAACCAAACAAAAATCGACCATTTGAAATCCTTTGGACGTGCATATCCATATCCATAGATATCTAATTTTCGGGAGTCTCCAACTATACGTTTAAGCAACCAAAAATCGACGAGGATAAGATCAATGTGAAGAGAAGGGAAGGGAAGGCATGGATTCAAGCTTTCCTCGTGGTTTCTAATAGCAACTATAAGCGGTTTCTAACAGCAACTATACGTTTGACAAGAAAAATCGACGAGAAGCTACTATTATTACACTCACAGACAATGTGTTATTACACTCACAGACAATGTGAAGGAAAGGCATTGCAATTGAAGGCAAATAAATTTTAAGATTTTTTCGCGGTTTGAAAGGCATTGCAGTTAAAGGGATTTGTTCGTTATCTCTGAAATTAAAGTGTTTCTTGGCAGGGACTTGTTGCTCCGCAACCTGGATTGTTCAACCCGGATTGTTGCTAGGGACTTGTTGCTCCGCAACCCAGATTGTTCAACCCGGATTGTTGGTAATAGAGTTCATCATGATATGATGCCTTTTCAAATTATGAAGAAACTAAAGTGGGTGGGACATCTTTATAGACCTCATAGCACTATATTTGTAAAAATGGTTGGAGGTATTAATGATTATTTGATAACTTTACATTAAGGAATGCATGTCATGGTGGTCATCAAAGTGGTCGTTGCACCAATTCCAAAGTCTTTTAGTATATTTTTTTTTAATGAAAGTGGTTATCTATGATATGTTGTAAGGAAATTTAAATTTATTAATATTAAATTGAGTCTTTTCTGTGTGGTAAAGAAGTGGTAATACCAACTAAGTATTGATGAATTAATATGTTGATGGGTGTTTATTCAAAAATTATTGTGTTTTTTTTAAATGTTAAACTATTAATGGATTTTTGAAGCAATAACATATTTGCAATGTCATTAGCAAGAGGTCAACAATAATCTAATCATTACCTAAGACGATTATAAGGGTTTGAAGATTGTTGGAGGGTTTGAGTGTTTGAGGTTTTTCTATTATTACTTTATTAATTCGTGGAAAATTATTCATTACTTGTAGTCATTATTTTGTTAATACTTTCTTAATTGGTGGAAAATAAAATTTCCAAGCATATGGTGTTTTTTCAAGGTATTCTCCATGTTTTTTAAAGTTGATGCTTGAAATTCTCCTAGGATTCCCCTTCTCAAATCATAAAGATTATTTGCATTGATGTCACCATTAAGAATAGGGATGTTGGAATCATCATTAATCTGTTTTTACATATAGGTAGTGACAACCGAATAGATATTTGTTAGATAGTGATTCAAATAGCAATGGTAGTTCTGGGAAAAAAAAAAGAGGGGAAGGGTAAACATCAAGTAAGAGGTTGAGATCACCCAGAGGTGGTAATGTCAGAAGAAAATTTTAAAAAATGTACGGCAGTGTTTCTTGTTGAAGGAGGGATATGCTCTTATCAAAATAGCCAGAAAGAGAGAAGGAAGTGACATTGAGATACATGCATTATTTGAAAAACTGGGAACCAAACCCACTTCTTGAGTTGGATACTGGATTTCTTTTATATTAATGAGAGAACTTATTGAATTGCTCCATCTAGTCTACAAGGGCTAGGTGTCTTTTCTACCGATGGTGTAAATGTTCCATACAACAACAAAGTTGAACCAATGGAGTATGTTAACCCAATGTACAAATATCTAATGTGGATATGGTTAGTCCAGTATCTACCAAGTATGCAGAAATATGGAACTTGTGTAAATTATAATCAAATGAAAGAAACCAATATATATATATATATATATATATATATATATATATATATATATATATATATATATATATATATATATATATATATATATATATCCAAAAGCTTTGAGAATTGTCACAGGGTTTATAAACAATTCACGTTCTAGAAGCATGAATAAGCTATCCATTTTTATGGGAAAAATGGAAATAAAGTTGTGGTTTGTATAGTAAAACTAATAGTTGTAGGGAAGGAGTTGTGAATCGAATACAATTTAAATAAAAATAAGGAAAGAGGTTATTATTTTTTATAATGTATAGTTGTTATTTATTGATTGTGATTTAATATGGCTTGCAATAGTTTTATCTAATTAATGTACTAGTGTTTATGTTGTAGGTTGATTTGAGCATCTAGATAATTTTTTGTTCGTTCGAGCATTTAAGCTAGTTTTGGGTTCATTCAAGTTTTTTCTGTATTTCAAAAGTTGAATGAGAGAAAATTCTTTAATTGATGGTCTTACTAGAGAAAATACTTATGCCTCCATGATTCCACCAAACTAGGCTCAAATGAAACACATCGTGCAATATTTGCAATCATTGTTCAATTACAATTAGAAGAAAAGACAAAAAATTGCCAAACCATCATGAATAAATACCCATTGGATTCTTATTACATAGATTGTTCCCCTTTTGATCTTTATATTGATTCAACCCATCTCCTCACCATTGTCATCAACCGTGGCCAATGAGAACAAAAAACCAATACAATGGAAGACATGATTTTAAATGCCTTATCCACTAGTACATTCATCACTGCTAGATCTATGAAGTCCGCCAATGAAATTCTTATTGTATCTTTTATCTAGTTAACATATTGATGTTGATGTTGCAGGTTGATATTGGCAAATCAATTTATGTAGAGAAGGGAATGTAATGTAATATAAATTTTATATGTTTTAATGAAATCTTGTTATTGTTCTAATCCATCTTAACTGTTTGTTGTTTGTAGGTTTCCACCCTGCTTCATTATAGTGATTATTATGACTATTTTGATGATCATGACCCTCTTGCATCTATCAAAAAACAAGGATGCATGTGAACTAGCAAATTTGATGTTAAATAGTTCAGAAGAAAGCATAAAACAACAATGATGGTTGCTTTTAAGGATTAATTAATTCAATATATGAATTTTGAAAATTTATGAACTCAATTGCTTGAATTTATGCAATTTCTTAATTTTGATGAATTATACCTGACAAGAAATTTTTTTTATAACAATTATTGTGACAAGATTCTATGTCCATCGGGAATAGTACATCTACATCTACTCCTAGTGCATCTACTGCTAATCCCACTACTATCTCCCTTACTCTCACACCCGCTACGAGCCCTTACTCTTGCACCTATTGTTAGTGCCCCAGTGACTACTACATCTAGTACTATTAGTGCCTTTACTCCTGGTCATTTTGCTATCGTAGATTTAGATATTGATCCAACTCTGTCATAGATCACAATTGTCAACATCACATGGGAATTCCCTATTTCTTTACACATGGATGATGAACTTGTTCTATTGAAAGGATTAAAAAATCATGGTAATTACTAATCCCTTAACTTATTTTAATTTTATACAAATTAATACTAATATTTTTATGTTAATTTTATGAGTGTAATCATAATATATGATATGATTGCATTGATAAGGAGTAACCTTTTTTTTTTAAATATTTGCATGAGAAGGTGTTTATTCATTTCCCATCGACAATCATAACTGATTATAAACACCAAAAACTCAATTTGAAAAAATAGTTGATTAATCACATGGTGCGTTTTTTTGGTCAAGTATTCAACCAAAACACGGTTTCTTCTGTGGTAGGAAAGTATTTGATGCTAGTGTGTGAATGATTTAAATGACCGAGTCATCCACTTAATTACTAAACCCTATGACCGAGCCATCCGAGTCGTCCACTTTAATCATTTAATCACTTACTTAGTAATTAAGTGGTGAATGATTTAAATGACCGAGCCATCCACTTAAATCATTTAATCACTTAAATGTGTGAATTATTAAGTGGTACTGTGGTTGTAATATTTTGAAGATTATTTTAAATATTTTGATTATTATTTTTAACAATTTTATATGAAAACATCAACCACTCATCAGTCACTTTAATATTTCTATTTACCCATTTATAAATATATTAATAATTTTTTTTTTTTTTAATGAGAAATAGTTTTACACAAATATAAATTGACCACTCATTAATCACTTTAACATTTCTATTCACCCATTTATAAATATATTAATAATTTTTATTTTTTTAAATGAGAAATAGTTTTACACAAATATAAACTAAAGACTCATCAACCACTTTAACATTTCTATTCACCCATTTATAAATATATTAATAAAAATTATTTATTTATTTATTTTTTAAATGAGAAATAGTTTTACATTAATATAAATTCCTAAAGGTGGGTCTCGATTGAGGGTGGAAGTGATGAAAAAAAGTGAAATGAAAATTTTTATATTCATAAAAATAATTTATTTATTTATTTTTTAAAATGAAAAATAATTTTATACAAATGCAAATTTTAAAGGGTGGGTCTCGGTTGAGGTGGAAGTCATGGAAAAAAGTGAAATGAGAATTTATTATTTTTATAACTTTTGAGCTTATCCATTATAAAAATAACAATAAATTCTTATTTGTTTATCTAAGAACAGGAATAGCGTTATATACATGCACATTTGGAAGGCTGGATTTCTATTAAAGGTATGTGGTTGACAGTAAAGTTTCTAAGTGAGTCTTTCAAAAAAAAAAACCGGTGGTATAAATAGTTTTGTACAAAGGAATAGTTTTTTATATACATCCACATTTGGAATGGCGGGTCTATTTTGAAGAGTAGGCGGTTGACAGGGAAGGTGTCAATAAGTCTTTTCCACTTTGAGAAGGGTGGGTCCCTTTAGAAGAGTAGGTGGATGAGAGTGAAAGTATTTTAGTTGCTGTTTAAGAATGAGTAATAGTTTTATGAAAATAACACTTTGAGAAGGGTGGGTCCCTTTAGAAGAGTAGGTGGATGAGAGTGAAAGTATTTTAGGGTAGGGAAGGGTGGATTTCTTTAAAGGGTAGGTGGATGATAGTTGGATTAAAGTGAAAATTTTAATTATTAAAAAAATAGTTTTAGTAAATTAAAATTTTAAATAAATTATTAAATTTTGATTTTTTAATAATTAAAATTTTAATTTAAATAATAAATTAAAAATATTTATAATTTTAATAAATTATATACACATATACTTCTCTCACCATTTATCCATTTAAAAAAAAAAAAATTATTAAAAAAATCAAAATTTAATATATATTTATTAAAAAATATTATGTTAAATAATCAATGGGAAAAACAGAGCAAGAAAATTTGAATGTCCCTATAAAGTAAATAAGCTAATGTATGATCTCTCTAAAATTAAATCATAAAAAGATCTATGATTATGCATAACATTTCCATTTTAAAAGTGAAATTAAAATATGACACAAGATGAAAGGATTGACACTAACCCCCCTCCGACTCTTATTTCCATGCTAATTTTGACAAGAATTTGGTAAAAAGAAGAAACTAAAGAGCATACTATTGAACATTGGATGAAAAAACTAAAGAGCATACTATTGAACATTTGATTTCCTTTTTAATGAAGATAGTTTTTTCTTTGATTTCTTTCCTTAATGAAAATCATATAAGAAATCACTCTTATATGCATGGAAAATTGGATTAAACATAAAACAATTTAGTACTATTTTAGAATATTAAATCTTAAAACTTTGGCAATGGGTTTCAACTTGACACAAATATTAACTTTGAGAAACATACAATGATTCAAAGAATTAAACAAGTTATTTAAAAAAAAATTAAAATTGGGAGATATTATATTGAAAAGAGTTGTAGCGTAACTAAATAGCAAGAGTACAAATAATGCAATCATGGGATTTCATACATGAAACTAGTTCGTTGAGCAATCCTTCTCTTATCAAAAGGATAAAAGGGAATGATCCAATAACTAAATTTTATTGTTTCCTAAGTACAAGAATAAATTTGGACAAATTGTTTGCATAGAATAATGCAAAAACAAAACATAATTATTTATTTTGGAGAGCTCTCCTCCCATTAAATAGGGTAGAGTCCAGAGTTAGTTGATAACCCAAGATAATATTTTATTCACCTCTTTCTCTCTTTCGTTGACTGGAGTTTTATCTAATATTCAAGTCCATATTTCCCAGAAGTCGATCCCATTGACCATAATCTTTGATTGGTGGATTAACTCGACGAATCTCAACTCAACCAGATAAGTGCGTGGATGCCCTAGCTCTCGCAGGTACCTTAGCTTTCCTCAGCCTGACTAAACGATTTTTTTTCTTGACTTGTATTGATAGCAAGAATTTTGTGGACGCCCAACCCATCTCTTGTTCCATTGACTGGTGGCCCCTTAGCGTGGACGGCTAGATACATGTGATTGGTATCATGTACATGCGATTGGAACATTCGTGGCTCCACATTAACGACTCTACATTACTTTAGTTGAATAGAGGTTGATTACTTACTAGAAGATCGACTAGTGAAACAAAACTTAATTTTTGTGGTCGACTTCCCGTAAACCCATCTCTTTTTCAAACCATAATTTGCAAGTTTGGTGCTTTGGTTCTTTCAACGATCAGTATGCTTGATGAAGATAAAGTCTTGGTTCTTCAGAAATTGCAGGAGATTCATGAGAAAAAGGCCATTTCCTTGGAAGAATCTCATAATCAACTTTGTACAGAGGTCATTGTAACACACCCAGCCTCTTAGCTGGGTACTGCACTCTGATACCAATTTGTAACATACCCAACTTCCTACCATGCTCTGATACCAATTTGTAACATACCCATCCTCCCAGCTGGGTACCATGCTCTGATACCAATTTGTAACATACCCAACCTCCTAGCTGGGTATCGTGCTCTGATACCAATTTGTAATATACCCATCCTCCTAGTTGGGTACCATGCTCTGATACCAAAAATCTAACATCCTCATTACCAAACTACTCTAATACCACAATGTAACCTTACCTAGCCTATGACTAAGCAATGCTACTCCAAAATCTAGTGTGTAGATCCTACTCTATAACATAATTCTTCACAGTAATACTTGAAGTAATGTGCTCAGCCCCAAGTTGAGTCGCACCACACAAACTTTCCTCTTATTACACAACTTAAAACAACGGAAGTAACACAATGCAATTTTGCGCCCAAGCATACTGAGCCCACTGCTTTATTGTGCATGTATTCCATATTGAACATGAGGTCACTATTGCACGCGCAACCATTCCGGCATTACATGCCAATTCTGTTCTTCTTATGCACGTAGATTGCTTCCCTATGTGCACAAGTAAATCCATCCTCTCGTGCACACAAAGTATTTCCCTATGCGCATGACCATTCTAACCTCGTCTCGGAGACTCATAATCAATATCATAAGGTTGGCATAATAGGAAAACTAACAACAACTATTATACCCATGCACGACTACAAATATTGACTATCAACACCACACTTACATGTGCAAGCAACGTAATACAAACTAACAACAATTACTTATATGCAACACCATACAAGAATATAACCCATATTAAAAATAGATAATTAAACACACGGTAAATGAGACAAGCACACAAAGACACTTATATTTTATGAAAAGTCACCAACTGCACACAAAACTCAGACATTCCTCCCATCCATAGACTCTATTGCTCATAATATTTCAGCAACAGGTCACCCCCGAGCTGAGGCTTAACTCCACCAGGGAAAATGGGTTCCTAATCCCAAGCTAAGGTCTGATAATCACAGAATTGTTCAATCCAAGGTGTCATTGTTGCAACTAGCCTACAATCTCTCATTCCCCATGCACCTATTACACCCAAGGAAGTGTGCCCCTTCTCTGCTCAATAGTCCCTGCACCTATTACACCCAAGGAAGTGTGCCCCTTCTCTGCTCAATAGTCCCCTGATTTCCCCACTTCCCTTCTAGGGTTCCAGCAATAGGCCAGATATAAAGTCTGAGAGCCCTGCAACTAATGCCCAGTGCACCAAGGAACAATTCCCAGCAAAGCTCTCACCTGGAGAGAATTCTCACGGGCATGACAACCCACCTCTTCGACAACAGATCTATCACATAGAGAGACAACTCAAGGGCGTGACAACCTGCCACTTCAACAACAAAACTTAGGTTACAAAACATAAACCCCTTACAAGCTATTTCTCTATAGAGAAGGTAATAGTCGTCCTTTCTCTGATGGTCTGACCCCTTTTCTTCACATGAGAATGAATGAAATCCCTCGAATGAGTTCTCCCCCAGAAATACACTAAGGCCAACAATATATATTGCATGCCTTAAACTCGACACTTTTCACCTTCAGAAGTAGCTTTAGTGACTTGCTGAATCATTTCCCATACCACAAGAACTTAGGATAAATAATTTATCCATAATTTTCACTTTTCCAAAAATATTAATAAAATATTCCCTAGGACTTAAGTCCCCCCTTTTTCTCTTTTCAGTGAAGTTAGCCCCCAACTCTTTTCATCTAATTTGTTTGGGCACAACGATGTGATAATATTAATAACTTGAGTATGATTATATTTTACAAGGATAGGCACACTGACCTATTTGCATCCTGACTCACCGACCTCATAACCACACAGGCTCTTCGGCCTTGTATACATATATATATAACTTAGTTTGATGTGCACTTCCAGGTAATCCCCACGCACTTACTCAAGTGCACTCAACACAGTGAAATGTTCACACCCTTCCTTTGATGTGCAACCGCATGCACTTACCCAAGTGTGCACAACACTATGAAATGTGTGCACCCTTTCTTTGATAACAATTCTCATGCACTACTTAGGTGCGCGCACAACCAACACTTGGTGCCAATGCCTCACTAGCTTATATGTACATTTACATTTACAATTGGTACTAATGTCTCACCAGCCTATATGTACAATTACAAAGGGTTTCAGATTAGGGACATCACATTCCCCTCCGCCTTATTTGGGCACTGTCCTCGGTGCATTATATACACTTGTACATACAAAATTTCAAAAATATTCAAAAACATGTGGATACTCTACCCGCATAGCATCCTCGTGCTCCCAAGTTTCATCCTTAGGACCATACCATGTCCATTGGACCTTTACTAGCTTCATGGCTCGATTCCAGAGTTGTTTGATTTTCCGATCTAATATGCAAACCGATCGCACTCGAAAATTGTCTTTTGGATCCACCTGAATCACATTCCAATCAATGATATGATTAACATCAAGTACGTACTTCTTAATTAATGATACATGGAAAACAATATGAATAAAAAATGATGCAGGAAACGCAAGCATATTTACGACATGACCAATCCTCTCTAGGATTTCAAATGGCCCATAGTAGCATGCTACCAACTTAGAACAATTCCCCAACTTCAAGGAACTGCGTCTGACTTTCACTTTTAAGAACACATGGTTTTCCACTTTAAACTCTCTATGGGTTCTTCCTTTATCTGCGCAAATTTTCTATCTCTCTTGGGCATCCTTTAAATTTTGCCTTATCTTTACCATCTTCTCTTCCATTTCCTAGAGCATATCTGGTCCAACCATTGTGTGGTATGTTGGGTTGTCCCAACTCACTGCCGTGTTGCATGTTCTACCATAAAGTGCCTCAAATGGGCTCATGTTTAAATATGTTTAATACCCATTGTTGTAAGAAAACTCTACCAAGTGAAGGTAGTCTTCCCATTTTGATGGTTTATCCATCACGTACATCCTATGCATATCTTCAATCACCCGATTTACCCTCTCTTTTTGTCCATATGTCTCAGGGTGATATGTTGTACTAAAATTCAGATTTGTCCCAATTCCTTTAAATATCCCTTTCCAAAAGTTTGAGGTGAACTTGGAATCTTTTTCAGACACGATTGTCTTAGGTACACCATGCAACTTAACTATTTCTCACATGTATATTTCAGAAATGTTGGCTTCCTTGTGCACTGACTACACTGGAATAAAACGAGAAACTTTAGTAAGTTTTTCCACCACTACCATAATAGAATCATGTTGCTTAGCAGTCCTAGGTAGCTTAGTAATGAAATCCATGCTTACAACTTCCCACTTCCACTTAGGAATGAGAAAAGGATGTAGCAAACCAACTGGATGTATGTGCTCAACCTTGACCTTCTGACATTCGAGACATCTAGCAATAAAATCAACAACTTCCTTTTTCATACATGGCCAATAATATTTGTGTTTGACTGTTGCAATTGTATTCTCGTAGCTTGGGTGTCCTGCATAAGGAACCTTATGCATCTCTGACAATAACAAAATTTTCAACTCCTTATCATTTGGAACATAAACTCTACACCTGTACATGAGGATTCCATCCTCTTTTAGCTCATAACCTTCCAATTTATGTTGTGACATACCTTTCTATAAAGTTTCCTTTATGTCCACATAGCACTGATCTTATTTGACAACTTCTAAAAAAATTTCAAACAAATATGATTTGTACATGATAATGGTTGTAGCATGTATCTCATGCACCCTCCTGTTCAGTGCATCAACCACCTTGTTATCTTTTCCTCTGATATGATTTATGTCAAATTCATACTCATTAAGGAATTATTACCACCTATTTTGTCAGGCATTTAAAATTGGTTTTCCAAACAAATACTTCAGACCACTATGGTTTTTTCTCAACTCAAATCTTTTACCCATGAGATAGTGTCGCCACATATTCAAGGCATGCACTATGGGTACTAATTCTAAGTCATGAGTAGCATAGAGCCTTTCGTTTTCTTTTAACTTTCTAGATCTATAGCACACCACATGCCCATTCTAACTAAGGGCTCCATAGATCCCTTCCTTTCATGCATCCGTGCACACAACGAAGTCTTCATCTGAATCAACAATTCTCAACATGCATCCGTGCACACAACGAAGTCTTCATCTGAATCAACAATTCTCAAAATTGGTGCACTTGTCAACAAACTCTTCAAGTGCTAAAAAATCCTTGCACAATATGGAGTCCATTCAAATTGCACACCTTTCTTTTCCAATGATGTAATTGGATGCACAATCTTTGAGAAGGCTTCAATAAACCTTCTGTAATAACCTGCAACTCCCATAAAGGACCTCACCTCTGTGACATTTCTTGGTGTCAGTCATTCCTCAAAGGCATTTATCTTTTTTGGATCCACATATATTCCTTCCTTGGAAATGATATGACCCAAATAATGAATTTGTCACTGGTAAAATGAGCACTTGCTCAACTTTTCATATAGTTGATGTTCTCTCAAAACTTGTAGCACAATCCTCAAGTGTTTCTCATGCTCTTCCTTAGACTTTGAGTAAATAAGAATGTCATCCATAAATACAATGACAAACTTATCTAAGTAAGTTCTGAAAACTCCATTCATCAAACACATAAAGACAACTGGTGCATTCGACAATATGAATGGAACCACTGTGAAATCGTAATGTCCGTACCTCCTTCTGAAAGTAGCCTTGTTGATGTCTTATTCCTTAATTCTCACTTGGTGATATCTAGATCTGATATCAATCTTTGAAAATATTTGTGCGCCCCTCAATTAATCAAAGAGGTCATCTATCCTTGGTAAATGATACTTTTTCTTTACTAATAATTTGTTCAATTGCTCGAAGTCGATACAAAGTCTCAACATACCATCCTTCTTATTCATGAACAATACCAGGGCACCCCAAGGTGACACACTTGGGAAAATATACCCCTTTTTCAAAATCTCTTCAAGTTGCATCTGCAACTCCTTCAATTCTGGCATACTCATCCTATAAGGAGTCGTGGCTACATGTGTTTCTCTAGGCATTGGATTTATAGAAAAATCAATATCTCTTTTCAGTGGAAACCTCGGTATCTCTTTAAAGACATCCTCAAACCCTTTCAGTACTGCCCAATATTCAACACTCGACACTTTATCCTTAAGTTCCTCCTCCATGTGTCGTGCAAATACTTGACATCCTTTCCTGTAACTTTTCTTCAATTGTAAGGCCGAAACTTCTATGATATTTACAACTCTTGGAATTCCTTGAACTGTTCTTAAGTTTCCTCATCCAAACAAGTAAATGCCTTGTTGTAACAATCTAGAACGACATGATTTTGGTCCAACCAATCTATACCAATGAGGTAATCATACGAGCCCAAAGGTATAATATTCAAATCAAATTTTGTGCGCATTCCATTCATTTCCATTGGACATGCCTTAACCATCTCATTAATTTTCCTTTTTTCTCCTGTAGCTAACTGCACCAACTAAAGTTTTCCAAGCTTGCTTCTTAGAAATTGAAATCTTTCCACCATCTTAGGATCTAGATAACTATGACTAGCTCCTGAACCAATTAAAATAGCAATGGGTTGGTCATTAATCTTACCTTCCACTTCAATCATGTGCAACCAAAACTCAGTTTGTTTGTTATCCATGGATGTGTAAATCCTAGGTACATTTCTGCCCATGTCTTCAATTGTTGCAACTTGTTGTACACTATGCACAATCCTCATTTTTTCAGTTCTTTGAGGGCAATCTCTGCGCATATGATCTCCACCACAACTCCAACATTGAATAGGTTGTCGCCTTGGTTTTTTCCCCATTGTCTCTATCATTTCGGGCTCCTTGAGAGTTGGTTGTCCTTGCACAGTATTTCTGAAGAATGGTGGCTTAGTCCCCTTCTTCCTCTATTTCATCTTGTTTTTCATCTTGTCTTCCCAAGCCTTTTGGAAAGTTGGTCTTCCCCTTTTACTGATCATAAATACATTTAGCATGCCTTATATTTTCCTCCAATGTTTTGGGGTCATCATATTATATCTTGTCACTAATGAATGAGGGAAACCCACTCAAGTACCTATGAATTTTAACTTTCTCATCCTTGATGAATGCGGCATATTTCAGCAGCACTAAGAATCTTCTTTAATACTCATCTATTGTCATACTCCTAAGCTTGAGTTCAAAGAACTTCTTCATCTTCTTTTCATAGTACCTCTTGATTAAGTATTTCTTTTGAAAATACCTCTTGAACTCCCTACAAGTAACCTTCTTCTCAACAATGTGTTGCACATGTACAAAATGATTCCACCACATTGATTCTTTTTCTTTTAGCTGATAGATGGAAATTCTCCCTTCTACCCGTGCATACTAGTTATGCAACTAGAAGTACTTCCTCATATCCAATAGACAAGTCTCTACATATTCATCCTTCTTGTGCTCACCTTCAAAGGTAGGAGGCTTAATATTATTTATTTTTCCCTCTAGCTCATCCACCCTAGTCCTTCTCTTATGCTTTATGACAAGAGATGGACTTGAGATACTGTTCACTTTCCTAAATGAATGCTTTGGGGAGTGAGGATGATGCCTATCAACACTTCTTGTTCCTCTTCTCTTCTCATCATGAGACCCGTGACTTCTTGAGCTACTTGTCTCGGTCTCCTTATCTATTTTATTTTCTATTATATCTAAGCTTTTCATTAACTTGATATTGAAGTAATCTTTTTGCTCCTTGGCTTTCATAAGCTTTTCATTATCAACTTTATAGCTTTTGACATATTTTTTCAGTACCTTTATGGTTTCTACTAAGTTAATGCTCTCTTCCTTGGATTGTGTATCATCAACACCCAAACCGACAAACAGATCTCTAAATTCATCATCACGGCTAAAAGTTATCTATGATTCTTCCATGCTTCTTGAATTTCTGCATTAATTCTATCCTGCTCTAATCACTGATAATTCTGCAAAATGTGCAGGCAATAAGTTTTGTTAGACAAATTCATGAGATAACTTCATGAAAAATTGGCACCATCTTGTCAGAATCCTTTCTTATGAATCCCATGCACACTAGTGTTCAACACATATCAATGAACGATGTTAATATTTAACATATACACCAAGTGTCAGTATTGTGCATGCACCACAATTTTTTCTCTGCACAACTCCAAAATTTAGTGTGCACACCTATGCACCATTGTTTACTTCACAGTTCCAGTGTTGCATCCTGCAATGTCCAAAATTTAGTGCCCATACTTGCATACTCTTATTTTATGTGCACCATGGCCACATTATAATTTCAAATTTGATCACTTATCAGTCCAAATTTTTCCTTAAATAGGAACTCGACCCATGCAGGCTTAGTGTTGAAACTGTGGCTCTGATATGAATTTGTAACATACCCAACCTCCTAGCTGGGTAACATGCTTTGATGTCAATTTGTAACATACCCATCCTCCTAGTTGGGTAACGCTCTCTGATGTCAATTTATAACATACCTAGCCTCTTAGTTGGGTACCACACTCTGATACCAATTTGTAACATACCCAACCTCCTAGTTGGGTACCACGCTCTGATACCAATTTGTAACATACCCAACCTCTCAGCTAGATATTGCTCTCTAATACCAATTTGTAACATACCCAGCCTCTCACCTGGGTACCGCGCTCTGATACCAATTTGTAACATACCCATCCTCTTAGCTGGGTATCACGCTTTGATACAAAAAATGTAACATCCCCATTACCAAACTACTCTGATACCACAATGTAACCTTACTCAGCCTACTACTAAGCAATACTACTCCAAAATCAGTGTGCAAATTCTACTCTATAACATAAGTTTGTGCAGTAATACTTGAAGTAACGTGCTCCGTGCTCAGTCCCAAGTTGAGTCGCACCACACAAGATTTCCTCTTATTAGACAACTTAAAGCAACAAAAGTAACACAATGCAATTGCACACCCAAGCATACTGAGCACATTGTTTTATTATGCATGTATTCCATACTGAATATAAGGTCACTACTGTGCACACAACCATTCTGGCATTACACACCAATTTAGTTCTCCTTGTGCACGTAGACTGCTTCCTTGTGTGCACAAGTAAATCTAGCCTTTGGTGCACACATAGTATTTCCTTATGTTCACAAACATTCTAACCTCGTCTCAGAGACTCATAACCAATATCATAAGGTTAACATAATAGGAAAACTNNNGACTCATAACCAATATCATAAGGTTAACATAATAGGAAAACTAACAACAACTGGCATACTCATGCATGACTACAAATACTGACTATCAACACCACACTTACATGTGCAAGCAACATAATACATAATAATAACAATTACTTATATGCAACAACATAATACATAATAATAACAATTACTTATATGCAACAACATACAATAATATAACCCATATTAAACACAGATAATTAAACACACAATAAATGAGACAAGCACATAAAGACACTTATCTTTTATAAAAAGTCACCAAATGTGTGTAAAACTCAAACATTCCTCCTAGCCATAGACTCTGTTTCTCATAAGATTTTACCAACAGGTCACCCCCGAGCTGGGTCTTAACTCCACTAGGGAAAAAGGGTTCCTAATTCCAAGCCAAGGTTTGATAATCACATAATTTTTCATTCCAAGGTGCCACTACTGCAACTAGCCTACAGTCTCTCATTCCCCGTGCGTTTGTTACACCCAAGGAAGTGTGCCCCTTCTCTGCTCAACATTCCCTTGGCTGCCCCACTTCGCTTCCAAGGTTTCAGGAACATGCCAAAAAGGATGCTCAGAGACCTGTGACTAATGCCCAGTGCACCAGAGAACAATTCCAAGAAAAATTCTCACTTAAAGAGAATGCTCACGGGCTTGAAAACCCACCTCTTTGACATCAAATATCTCAACTAGAGAGACTGCTCACGGGCCTGACAACTCACCTCTTTGACAACAAAACTCAGGTTACAAAATAGAAACCCTTTACAAGTTGTTTCTCTACAAATAAGGTAATAGTCATCCTTTCTTTGGTGGTCCGACCCCTTTTGTTCACATGAGAATGAATGAAATCCCTAGAATGAGTTCTCCCCCCAAAATACATTTAGGCCAACAATATATATTGCATTCCTTAAAATCGACACATGTCACCTTCAGAAGTAGCTTTAGCCACTTGGTGACTTATTCTTCAACCCATAAGAACCGAGGATAAATAATTTATCTATAACTTACGCTTTTCCGGAAATATTAATAAAATATTCCCTAGGACTTAAGTCCCCCCCCTTTTGAAATATTAATAAAATATTCCCTAGGACTTAAGTCCCCCCCCTTTTCCCTTTTCGGTGAAGTTAGCCCCCCGATTCTTTCCGTTTAATCTGTCTAAGTGCAACAATGTGATAATATTAATAACTTGAGTATGATTACATTTTACAAGGATAGGCGCACTGACCTATTTGCATCCTGACTCACTAGTCTCATCACCATGCAGGCTCTCCGACCTCAAATCTAGATATATATATATAAAACTCAGTTCGATGCACACTTCCGCACACTTAATCAAGTGCGTGCAACACTGTGAAATGTTCACACCCTTCCTTTGATGTGAAACCATGTGCACTTACTCAGGTGTGCACAACACTATGAAATGTGTGCACCCTTTATTTGATAACAATTCTTGTGCACTACTCAAGTGTGCACAAAACCAATACTTGGTGCCAATGACTCACTGGCCTATATGTACATTCACATTTACAATTGGTATTAATAGCTCACCAACCTATATGTACAATTACAAAGGGTTTCAGATTAGGGACATT
>CBVK0102305402.1:0-26105 GCA_900067695.1 Picea abies | reverse complement strand
CACAAGAGCTTAACTAAGGTCTGTAAAAAGATCAGGGCTCAACCCCTAAGCATGAAGAACACCCTATGCCACTTTGGCCTTATTAAATTGATCATTCTAGAGGAATTAAGACAGAAGAGAAGGAGTTGGCATCATTTTCTATTTTGGGAGGGCTTTGAAACACAAACTCAGCCCGTAAATGAACAGGGGAAAGGTGGAAAGAAACAGTTGACTCCTCAAAGCAGTTCGAGGAAGAGGAGGACCCTGCCAGGACCTCCAGAAGATAGAATCTCTGGTGTGAAATCTCACAGGTCAAAGAAAATATTGAACTTTGAAACCACTACAGAGCAGCCTACAGAGAAGAGAACAAACATATTAAACCTGCCCTACACAGAATCAGAACCAGAGCAAGAAGATGAGAGCCCTTTCATAAAAAGTCCTAAACATTCAATTGAGTTTACATAGAATTATGAGACCTTTACTCATACAGAGGAAGGAGAAGCATCAAAGAGTACTAAGTCAAATAAAACACAGAAAATCAAGCATCTAAAAGAGGTAATCTCTCAGCAAGAGGTCTTGCAATGGGTAATCAAAGAAAGGTACAAGAAGTTGTCTGATAACTTCGCAAAAACCAACGCTGCATTTGAAAGATTGGCTCAGGAAAGTGTTAAAGAGAAGAAAATAAAGCAGAAGATCACCAAAGATTACAATAGTCTATGGTGGCTTGCAAAGTGCCTTAAAAGGAAGATAAGAAGATTGAAGCAAAAACAAAAGCAAAAGTCCCACCCAGATTTGAAATTACTTGCTCAAGTTGTTGTTAACATGCAAGGGGAGAAATCAGAGACACATTGAGTTTTGATGGAATCATAGTTTTGAGAGTGAAAACTCGTTTTGGGCGCAGGCGGGGCTTTCACCATTGCACACCGTATTTTTGTGACCAGTTAGCTGGTGAAAGGCAGCGCTTTCTCCAGCTAACCAGCGAAATATAAAACGAGTTAGCTGTTGAAAGTAGGAAAAGCATTTTTGGAAGCCAAGGATGAAACAGGTCATTTTTCACAGGTTATAAAAGAGTTACAGAGTATCAGGGCGATAACAACTTTCTTGCAAAGGACTCAGCATCAGAGGTTCGAGGGAATTTTGGGAACCACATGCAAAACAATTTTCCTCAAATATCGACTATGAACGTTGAAAAAATCCAACTGTCAAGACAGGTGTCTTGCCATGTTTCATTACATCACAGATTCCAGGAGCTGAAGGATACAGATGGCGAATTTTTGACATTGAAGATAATTCGAATGATAGTTTAGTTGTTAAATCTTTATTATCAAGTTGTTTAGTTAGATTTGACTTGCTATTCTTAGATAAAGATCCATGTTTTTAGGATCTGTAAAACTGATTGTAAGAGGCTATAAATGCCTATTTTTTCTAAGAGACAAGGGTTCAAACTGGGAGATATTTTATGCTACTGTATAGACTCTTTTTGCAGAAATAAAGTTTAGTTTCCTTTAGTTTTCAATATCAGAGTTGTACATCTTTCCTTTTCTGTACTTTGTTTCAGTTTATTTTAGTTCATGAAGATTGTTATCTCTTTATTGAGCTCATAGACTTGAAATTACAGGATTCCTCTCTATCTTGTATTAAGCCCTACATTCAGTTGTATTTGGCAATCAAGAATAGTGTTCTTCATCCCCTCTTTCAAATTACTTAATCTGATTATTGTTTCCTGAAAGCACTATTTCTTTAGATGTGTGAGGAGTTGTTTATTTCATTGATCATTAAAGACCCCATTGTCCTAAACACATAAAAACCATTATTCCTAGGTTACCAAGTATCCTTAGTCTACAACCCTAAGGAGTTTCTTGGAGTGATAACAAATTGGCGCCATTGTCGGGGAGACGAAATTCAAGCTCTTCTTTTCTGGGATACGACACAGAGCCTATCTTTGATGATAGACAAAGATTAGACATTTTCAGTTGGTTGTAATCATCTATCTAGCGACTCCACAAGTTCATCCTGGCTCTTAAGAGGATCAGTACTAGGGTGAATCCTCAAGAATCACCGATCACACCAGTGTCCAATGCAGAATTAATTCTCATAAACGGAAAGACAATTCAAGGTCAAACTTCAAGATTAGATACAAAAGGTAATCCCCTTTTCAATTCTGGAAAATCTACTACAGAAAAATTTGAGTTCTTTTCAGAGAAAACTAATGAAAAAACAGCTGTAAATACTGTAGAAGAACAAACTCTTTTTGATCAACAGAAAAATCCTAGTGATGATAAATTGATAGACTATAATTTGATTGAAAAAACATCTAATACTTTAGAAAGAAGCCACATTTCTTCTTCCCTTGAGTCTTTCCACTCTCAGGAACAAGAAGATCACTTGAACATTTATACTAGCCTCCTTGTTGTTGAACATCTCCTCCAAGAGATATCTTCTAAGGGTGAAGAAAATTTAGCTGGACAACTTGAAAATTTTTACAGAGCCTCTTATCAGACCTCTTTCCCATTAGAAGATTCACCTCTTTCACATTCCTCGAGTGTTGAAGACTTGAAGAAGAAACTATCATTTTCCCCACCTCTGATCGTCATGGTTGCACCACCTCCTTTGACTAAGATGCAACAAATCCTAGCTGCTAGGTATGCACCACTCTTATTGCCAAACCCAGTAGCAGCCATGCCAACGAGAGACTATCAGAAATATATTCCCAAATTCACAGGCGAAGGCGATGTGTCTGCTAAAGAACATATTGAGGCTTTTTACAGTTATGCTGAAAACCTTAATATTGAAGAAGAAGATGTTTGGACATGAGTCTTTGTCCAAATCCTAGATGGCCATGCTAGGAAATGGTTCAAAGAACTCCCTACTAGTTCCATTGCCAAAATCGAGAAATTGGATGAGACATTTCTGAAACATTGGGGTGACAGAAGAGATTTTTTCTACTACATCACAGAATTCAGAAACTTGAGGAAACAAAGTAGTGAGTCAGTCTCTGATTTCACTAAGAGGTTTAACCGGATGTATGGCAAAATAACAGCTAAGATAAAACCATCAGATGCTTTTTCCAAGATCACATATTTTGATGATTTTGACTCAGATTTTTGTTTATTGTTGAGAGAAAGGAGGTCACCAACATTATCTCTCATGCAAGATGCTTCCCTTGAGGTGGAATCAAATATTCTGGCCTCCCAGAAGTGGAAAGGAGATTCTGATAGGAGAAGACCAAAGAATGAGGCTGCATCTTCATCAAATGTTGATCCAAAACTTGATAAAATGGCCAAGATGATAGAGTCTCTAACCTCTGAGATATCTAAGCTCAAGATTGAAAATAAACAGCCTGTGAAGGGAAGAGGCACTTAGGATTCTACAGGCAGAAATCTGAATCAAAATCCAAATAACTTCAGAAGAAATAATCAGCCAACCCAGATCCTGCAAAGAGAAAAGAATTCTACTGAAGATCATAGGATAAAGGTCCCTCTTCAAAATGTTTTGATGGATGAAGACAATGGTGAAGATCAAGAAGATGGAGAAGGTGGCATTCATTCTGTTGGAAAAGAGACAGGGAAATCTTATCTAACACAACAAGACTATGAGGAATCATTGATGACTGAACAGACAGAAGATGATCTTATGGGTGATGACATTTTCACAACAAAAGATAAGAATAGATATAATCTCTGATCCAAATCTAATACTTCTCAACAAGATGCATCATCCTCTCCTGAAAAGAGCACAGCCCTTGTTAAGCAAAAAGATCATACATCAGAGGATCAACAAGCAAATTCTTCAAAAGTGAAAGCATCAGCTCCTCCCAAGAAGACTGTTGCCCCTGTCAAGCATCAAACTCCAGAGAGCCAGCGTCGTATTGAATAGAAAAGAAATTAGGAAGCCCCTTCAAATCGAGTAAAGGTTTCTGATAAAGCTGTTGATAAAGTTCCATATTCTTTTAATTTTGAGGCTGAAATACAAAAAATTAAAATTCCTATTCCTCTAGTCGAGCTAATGAAAAATGAAATGTTCAAAAGGGATATCCTCAAAAGTCTAGATCCCCAATCTGTATCCCTTTCTGCTGATATCCTCAACATATATGATGATAAGCCAACGATTACTCTGGGCCAAATGATAGAATACAGAGATGAAAGATGTCCTCCCTTTTACATCTCTATAAATATTCATGAGAAAACACTGTATAACTGTTTATTGGACTCCGATGCTTCGCACAATTTGATGCCAAAGTCAGTCATGGATGAGCTTGGGCTAGAGATCACCAAGTCTTATCATGACCTTTTCTTTTGATTCTCAAAAAGTCAAATGTCTTGGGATGATTAAGGATTTGGCTGTAACCTTAACCCAAGCATCAATGAAGACTATGGTGATGGATATAGTGGTGGCTGACATACCTCCTAAATTTGGATGTCTACTATCAAGATCGTGGATGAAGAGACTAGGTGGCACTCTTCAGATGGATATATCCTATGCTACTATCCCTGTTTTTGGAGGGGTGAACAGAAGGCTATACAGGGAATCTCAGTTGGCATATGTAATCAGTGATGAGAAAAATCCATCCAATCATCCTATCTATTCGGTCGACACAGGTATGGGATCTTGTATTTTGCAAATTGATAATTCATTACCTGATACATTGCTACTCAGAAATCCCACAGAGCAGACCACAGTTCAGCCCACAGAAATAGCAGAATACGATCTTTGGACCATGTTCTTTGACAGCGCTTGCACAAAAGAATTAGCAGGAGTAGGAGTGGTATTGATTTCCCCTTCTAAGAAAACTTCTCATTTGTCCTTTAAACTTGATTTTAAAGTGACTAATAATATTGTTGAGTATGAGGCACTACTTTTGGGGCTGAATGCAGCCAAAGAGAGGAGCATTAAAAAATTGTAGGTGTTTGGAGATGCAGATTTGATTATTCATCAGGTGAATAAGTCCTTTCAAGCAAATCATATCAGGCTGAAGGTATACAGAGATGAAGTGTTGAAGGCAATTCATGATTTTGCAAAATTTAAAATTGCATATGTACCTAGAGAAATGAATGAATTGGCTGATTCATTGGCTGTGTCTGCTTGTGCATTCATACCCCCTCTACCTCATAAATTAACTTACGAAATTCAAGTTAAATATAGGCCCTCTGTCCCTGATAATGTAAAATTTTGGAAGGTTTTTGAAGATGATGTTGAACTCACTAGATTCCTTGCAGTGATAGATGAGTTTTCATATCTGTAGATTGATCAGGAGAATGAACATGACCATGAAATTGAGGAGCCAAAGTTCAAAAGAAAAATCGCAGCACATGAAATAGTTCAATTATCTACCAACAGAATTCCTAAAGGTTTGGTCTCATTGGAAAGGCTGTTCGATAACAATGATGTCACTGTCAAATTGCAAAGTGGGGAAAAAGATTCAGAAGTTTTGCAGTATAATGTGGCTAGTGAGAAAGATCCTAAACATGTCAACTTAGACTCACATTTGACTGAAAAACAAAGGGCTGATTATGGAGAATTGCTAAAGGAGTTTGTGGACATCTTCGCTTGGCAGTATGATGACTTGAAGAATTTTGACACAGAGGTGATTCAACATAAGATTCCCTTGAATAAAGACACCAAACCATTCAGACAGAAGCTTAGATCTTTCAACCCTTTGTTGTTTCCTACAATGGAAAGGGAAATTAAAAAACTATTGGATGCCCGCATCATCATTCCCCTCAGGTATTCAGAATGGATTGCGAATCTCGTATCGGTCAGGAAGAAGAATGGGGAGATTAGACTCTGCGTCAACTTCAGAAATTTGAATAAGTGCTCTAGGAAAGACAACTACCCTCTGCCTAAAATGGATCATATTTTGCAGAAGGTGTCAGGATCAAAGGTGATGTCTTTTATTGATGGGTTTTCCGGATACAATCAGATTGTTGTCCATCCGAAAGACAAAGAAAAGACTGCTTTTACCACTCCATGGGGTACGTTTATGTACGAGAAGATGCCCTTTGGATTGATGAATGCAGGGGCGACATTCCAAAGGGCAATGGACATTGCTTTCGTTGGAGAGAAAGATAAATTTTTCCTGATTTATCTCGATGATATCACCGTTTTCTCAAGCAGCCATGAACTTCATTTGCAACACTTTAAAAGGACATTTCTGAAATGTCGAAGGTATGGCATTTCTCTTAATCCAAAAAAATCAAATTTTGCACTTAAGGAAGGGAAATTACTTGGGCATATTGTTTCAGCTAATGGGGTTAAAATTGACCCAAAGAGGGTAGAAGCAATTAAAAATCTGTCTCTTCCTAGATCAAAGAAGGACATTCAATCTTTCCTTGGGACTATTAACTTTGTCAGAAGGTTTATAGTAAACTTTGCAGAACTCACAAAGCATATCACTGCTATGTTAAGAAAGGAATCTGAGGTAAAATGGACTGAAGCAGCTGGACATTCATTCAATGCCATCAAGGAAGCCATCACAACATCCCCTGTTTTGATCAGCCCTGATTTCTCCAAGGTAGTTTACATTTTTTCATTTTCTTCAAGTGATACAATCTTGCAGAAAAATGTTGATGATCAGGAGCAGCCAGTTGCCTTCTTCAGTAAGGTCTTGAGGGATGCAGAGGTAAAGTATGAATTGTTGGAGAAACAAGCATATGCACTTGTCAAGTCATTGAAAGATTTCAGAGTTTACATTCTTCAGGCAAAGGTAATAGCTTTCGTTCCCTCCAGTTCAGTTAAAGATGTGCTTGTCCAACCCGACATAGATGGAAAAAGGAGTAAGTGGATAGCAAGGTTGATTGAATTCGATGTTGAAATCAAACTAGCAAAACTTGTGAAGGGTTAGGGCCTTGCCAAACTTCTGGCAGAGGAAAATTGCAAGCTACTTGAAATAAATTTGATGAGTATTAATGTAGAAAATGTTTAGTCTTTAGAGAATGAATAAGGTGAGGAAATGCAGGTCTCATATCACTTAACTGATTGCAAATGGTACAGTAACATTATTTATTTTCTGCAAACTTTATCAGTCCCATCAGATTTGACAAAAACTCAAAGAAGGGCTTTGAAGCTCAATGCCATAAATTTATGCATCAATGACAAATTATTGTTCTGGAAAAATCCCATAGGCTTATTGTTGTGGTGTGTAAACCAATAAGAAGCAACTAAGGTCATGATTGAATTTCATAATAGTGAATGTGGGGGACATCACTATTGGAAAACCACTGCACACAAAATCTTAAGATCTGGTTACTACTGGCCATCCTTATTTTCAGATGTGTATGAGTTTGTGAGAACATGTGACAAGCGTCAAATATTCGAAGGTAAACAACACCTGAAGTCCCTTCCCCTCAAACCTATAGTGGTCACAAGGTCTTTCCAGCAGTGGGGCCTGGACTTCATAGGTGAAATTCATCCACCTTCTACTGGTCAGCACCGGTGGATCCTTGTTGCCACCGATTACTTTACAAAGTGGATTGAGGCTATTCCCACCCGGAATGCCAATCATACTGTCATCATAAATTTTCTACAAGAAAACATATTTGTCAGATTTGGCTGCCCTAAGAGAATAGTCACTGATAACGTTGTTGCATTCAAAGATAAACACTTGGTGAAATTGTGTGAAGAGCTGGGAATTTAGCTAGTACATTCCACAACTTACTATCCGCAAGGGAATGACTTAGCTGAGTCATCCAACAAGAGTTTATTTAGAATCATAAAGAATTTTCTTGAACAAAATGCCAGAGGTTGGGATTCCAAACTGAAGTTTTCTTTGTGGGATGACAGGGTTACATGTAAGAAATCAATTGGTACATCTCCTTTCAAGTTGGTATATCGTACTGAAGCCATATTCCCTATTCAACTTGCATTGCCATTTGCAAAGTTCTTACAAGAAACTGATGCTGAACCAAGTGATTTGACCAGAAGAATTCATAATTTGGTAGAGCTACAGTAAGATAGAGAGCAGCTCTTGGAAAAAACAGAATTGCATCAAGAAAGAATCAAAGAAACTTTCGACAAGAAAGTCAAATCAAATGTCTTCAAAACAGGGGATTTAGTCTCAAAGTGGGATGCAACAAGGAAGGAGAAGGGGAAACATGACAAATTTGAGGCTCTATGGACAGGTCCTTTTGTCATAACAGCGGTACAGCAGAACAATACCTTTTTTCTCCAAACTCTTTCAGGCGAGGCAGTAGCAGGTGGCCCTTTCAACGTGTGCTTCCTGAAGATCTATTTCTCATAAAGCTTCCTTTGAAGCCCTGTTCTACTTGTACATATTCCTTTTTAGTTCTTTTTTCTTTATTTCTGTCATTTCAATAACTCCATGCCCAATGATACTAGAAAAACTATTTTTCAAATTTTTGTTTTAAGTTGTAATAAGGCTACTGAGTCTAGCTAGGTTCTTGGTCACCTCACGGGGAGATGCCCATCCCAGTTGGAGCCAAATGTTAGCTCCCAAAATGAACCCGTCCCTATGGTCGCATTTTTTGGTGGATAGCATGGCTATTGGTAGTTTTCTCAAATTGATTTTGAGTTTTTCTAGCTGCAAGACTTAGGTTTTGATTTTTGTCTTCGAAATAAGATGACCCATAAAAGTCTTATCTTCAAAATTTTCATAAAATGTTTTCAACAGCTAACGCGTGCTTAAAAGATGGTGGTTAGCTGGTGAAAGTGGCAACTTTCACCAGCTAAGGGGAATTTCTCATAGGTCGTTAGCTGGTGAAAGAGAGGATTTTCAAACATCCAAAGAGCATTTTCCTGTGGGTGTGCGCTAGTGAAAGTAGTGAGTTCCAACAGCTAAGGAGCATTGATCACGGGGTGGTGCGCTGGTGAAAGCGGTGAGTTTCAACAGTTAAGGATCGTTTCCCATGGGCCGTTAGCTGGAGAAAGCGGGAATCACGTGTGTTTATCCACGTTTCAAAAATCAAATGATGGTATGGTCGACCCACGTCATGAAATCAAGAAGGACACACTGGTGAAAGTAGATAATCATGAAAACTCGAGTTTCACGTCCAAATCGGATTATAAATCGGATCTGGTTCAGTAACTCACACTCCACAATCATGGCGTCGAGAATGGAAAATTTGAATCCATTAGCACAGGTACAAAAGCTCTACTACCTGGCTGACAACATCAAATCGGTTCATCGCTTCTCCAACACGCATAACTCTCAAATGCATTATAAGTTTCTATTGTTGAAATAACAAAGCCAAGTTCTTTCACCAGTGTGAAACCTCGGCCCGAACAACAGTTTGCAGGGGTTGGTGTGCAAAATCGTTTGGGGTTTCAAGTTGCAAATGGCGATGAAACGCAGTTGTTATTTACTCAGAAAAGAGTTGGATAGCCTATCTTTCCTAGAGACGCATCCAGAAGTCCAGAGACACTTCTCAAATGCAGGTTGCATTGAATTTGTTGAGAGGCTGCAGAACGGTTGTCACCAGTCAACAGCAGAGGCTTTCGCTAAGACATTCGATGGGGATAAGGCTCGCATTGGGTCCTTGGAGATCATTGTAGATGAAGCTACCATTGCTGAAGTGACCAGCCTACCAAGATCGGGCCAATGTTGGTTCAAAACCACTACCACCAAAAACTTAAACTTCAGAGCTTATTTGAAGGAAGAGTTCAGGCATAATGCATGGAAAAAGAGCATGTCAGTTTCCCGTTTAGAAGATGATTGGCAGGATCTGTTTAAGGGCATCCAACTCTACATAACCTCGGAGGGAAGGTATGACAAACTCATGATGTATCATTTCAAGCTCCTAGACCATTTCACAGGTAAAACTCTCCTCAATTTACCTTTTTTCTTACACAAGAGCTTAACTAAGGTCTGTAAAAAGATCAGGGCTCAACCCCTAAGTATGAAGAACACCCTATGCCACTTTGGCCTTATTAAATTGATCATTCTGGAGGAATTAAGACAGAAGGGAAGGAGCTGACAACATTTTCTATTTTGGGAGGGCTTTGAAACATAGATTCAACTGACTCAGGGAGGGCTTTGAATAGGGGAAAGGTGGAAAAAAACAGTTGACTCCTCAAAGCAGTTCGAGGAAGAGGAGGACCCTGCCAGGACCTCCAGAAGATAGAATATCTGGTGTGAAATCTCACAGGTCAAAGAAAAGATTGAACTTTGAAACCACTACAAAGAAGCCTACAGAGAAGAGAACAAACATATTAAACCTACCCTACACAGACTTAGAACCAGAGCAAGAAGATGAGAGCCCTGTCATCAAAAGTCCTGAACATTCAACTGAGTTTGCACAGAATTATGAGACCTTTACTCATACAGAGGAAGGAGAAACATCAAAGAGCACTAAGTCAAGAGGTAATCGCTCAGCAAGAGGTAATCGCTCAGCATCTAAAAGAGGTAATCACTCAGTAAGAGGTCTTGGAACGGGTAATCAAAGAAAGGTACAAGAAGTTGTCTGATAACTTCGCAAAAACCAACGCTGCATTTGAAAGACTGGCTCGGGAAAGTGTTAAAGAGAAGAAAAGAAAGCAGAAGATCACCAAAGATTACAATAGTCTATGGTGGCTTGAAAAGCGCCTTAAAAGGAAGATAAGAAGATTGAAGCAAAAACAAAAGCAAACGTCCCACCCAGATTTGAAAGTACTTTCTCAAGTTGTTGTTAACATGCAAGGGGATAAATCAGAGACACATTGAGTTTTGATGGAATCACAGTTTTGAATGTGAAAACTCATTTTGGGTGCAGGCAGGGCTTTCACTAGCGCACAACGTATTTTTGCGACCAGTTAGCTGGTGAAAGGAAGTGCTTTCACCAACTAACCAACGAAATATAAAACGAGTTAGCTGTTGAAAGCAGGAAAAGCATTTTTGGAAGCCAAGGACAGAACAGGTCATTTTTCATAGGCTATAAAAGAGTTCCAGAGTATCAGGGTGATAACAACTTGCTTGCAAAGGACTCAACATCAGAGGTTCGAGGGAATTTTGGGAACCACATGCAAAACAATTTTCCTCAAATATCGACTATGAACATTGAAGAAATCCAACTGTCAAGACAGGTGTCTTGCCATGTTTCATTACATCATAGATTCCAGGAGCTAAAGGATACAGATGGTGAATTTTTGAGATTGAAGACAATTCAAATGATAGTTTAGTTGTTAAATCTTTATTATCAAGTTGTTTAGTTATATTTGACTTGTTATTCTTAGATACAGATCCATGTTTTTAGGATCTGTAAAACTGATTGTAAGAGGCTATAAATGCCTATTTTTTCTAAGAGACAAGAGTTCAAACTGGGAGATATTTTATGCTACTGTATAGACTCTTTTTGCAGAAATAAAGTTCAGTTTCCTTTCATTTTCAATATCAGAGTTTTACATCTTTCCTTTTCTATACTTTGTTTCAGTTTATTTTAGTTCATGAAGACTGTTATCTCTTTATTGAGCTCATAGACTTGAAATTAAAGGATTCCTCTCTATCTTTTATTAAGCCCTACATTTAGTTGTATTTGGAAATCAAGAATAGTGTTCTTCATCCCCTCTTTCAAATTAATTAATCTGATTATTGTTTCCTGAAAGCATTGTTTCTTTAGATGTGTGAGGATTTGTTTATTTCATTGATCATTAAATACCCCATTGTCCCAAACACATAAAAACCATTATTCCTAAGTTACCAAGCATCCTTAGTCTACAACCCTAAGGAGTTTCTTGGAGTGATAACAACACCTAACCTCCCTTTGGAGAAAGAAGAAGATGAATGGATTGCCCCACTTCAGAAATTGCAAGCCTGTTACAATATTAATGCTGATGAAGACGATCATCCTAGGAATGTGAACATCATAGAGACAAAAGGATAGAGAGACGTAGAAGGATGAGGAGTCGAACTACCTTTTATTGGACATCCAATCAAAATCAAGAAAGTTAATATTGGAATAGAGCAAGCACCTAATCTCACAAACATTGGATATTATTGGGATGATGCCACTATTGACAAAATCACAGAACTACTACATGAGTATTAGGACTTGTTTCCAACCAAATTCATGGACATGAAGGGAATTAAAGGGCCCATGGGAGAGATAAAGATCCCCTTGAAACCAGATGCAAGTCCAGTCAAGCAGAGACCTTACAGACTGAATCCCAAATATAAGCAAAAAGTAAATATTGAATTAGACAGAATGTTGGAAGCAGGAATCATAGAGCCTGTTGAAGAGTCAGAATGGATTAGCCCTATCGTGGTCAAAGATAAGAAGACAAGAGAGATCAAAATCTATGTAGACTTGAGGAAACTGAATGATGCATGTTTACATGATCCATTCCCTACACCATTTACTAACGAAGTGTTGGATAATGTACTGGGAGGACAGGAAGTTTACTCCTTCACAGATGGATTTTCAGGTTATCACCATAGCAGGATTACTAAGGAAGATCACCATAAGACCACATTTGCAATAGAATGGGGATCCTACCAGTACACTATGATTCATTTCAGACTGAAGAATGCACCAACCATCTTTTCTAGGGTGGTGGTCGAAGCATTCAAGGAATTTTTACATAAATTTCTAGAAGCATATTTTGATGATTGGACTGTTTTTAGCTTATTGCAAAATCATATTGAATGTTTAAGACTAATGTTGGATAAGTGCAGGCAATGTCATATTTCCCTAAACCTGAATAAGTGCATCTTATTTCCACTCTTTGGAGTGTTGCTAGGCCATATTGTGTGTATGCAAGGGTTGTTGGTAGATCCTTCCAATATTGTCGTCATTGTTGATCTACCCCCTCCTACTTTAGTAAGACAGATGCAAACTACATTGGGACATACATGATACTACAGAAATTTCATCAAGGGCTTTGCACAGATAAAAACACCTATGGAGAATTTATTAAAGAAATATTGTCAGTTCCAATGGTCAAAGGAATGTCAACAGATCTTCGACACACCGAAACAGAAAATGGTCATTATGCCCATTCTGGTTTTCCCAGATTAGAGTAAGGAATTCCATGTGCACGTCGATGCGTCATCTATTGTATTAGGAGTAGTGTTAGCACAACCAGGAGTAGGAGACATTGACCATCTGTTATCCTTTCCTAGTAGGAAGCTATCTATAGCTGAGATAAATTACACTACCACTAAGAGAGAACATTTAGACATGGCATACGTGTTGCAGAAGTTTCGACACTACTTGTTGGGAGGACATTTTAAGATGTTCACTGATCACTCTGTGTTGAAATACCTTGTCAACAAGCCAGTGTTGGGGGGAAGAATATGCATATGGCTACTTTGATTCCATAAATATGATTTTGATATTGTGTTCAAGCCAGGAAGAATGAACAAGGGTCCTGACCACTTGTCTAGGTTAGAACATGGAGAGGAACCTACCAGTTTGGAGGATACACTACCAGATGCATAGTTGTTGGCCATCATAAAAGTTGATAATCACTTCACTGAGATAGTTTAGTTCCTATCAACAGGAATGGCACCTCACAAATATACAGTTATTCAAAAGAAACAACTGGTAGTTCGGGCTTCAGATTTTTTACTTATAGTTGGACAGCTATATAACATGGGACCTGATGAGATTTTGAAGATATGTGTTATAGAGGCAGAAATACAAAAGTTGCAAAAATTAAAAAGTTGCAAGGAATTCGTTGAGATTACGGGCTATTGGGAAGATTTCCAACTGTCCCACCGCCTATAGCCCATTACACAACCAAATAACCATCCTTTTGTCATACAAAAGGAGGTGTTGGGTTCTCATTCCCAAGATAAGCATAAGAAAGGTTAAACTCTGCTTGTTTCGCATCCCCTCCTTCCCCTAAGAATTTGCAGCCACCTTGTGAGATTTGTACCAAAATTTCGCATTCTTGTCATTTTCCTCCATCATAAGCCTATTCCATTCCCTAGAGAGAGGTTGAGAGGAGAAATATATGTGGAACTGCAATTGGATCTTGGTGAAGAGGATCCTGTACCAAGTTCAAGGAGCAGTCGTTGATCTCATTGTAAGTAAACATTGTGATATCAATAAAATGAATACTTTTTTTGTCCCAAAATATGATGTCTCAAATATTTATGTTTGATTTGTGCTTTATTCTAACATCTAACCCATGATTTATATATGAGATGCATGTTTGTAGTTCCCTGTTCATATTTTTGTGAATGCAGGTTAGCCTTGGGAGGATACTTGTAGTCAGCAGAACAATCGAACGTGAAAGGATCGACACCGAACGCGGAGTTAAAGGTAAAGTTACCAGATCTTTTCACATTGTACTTCATGCATGAATGTGGGGTATATTCGAGGTAGTTATAAAAATTAAGAGACTTTTAAACAGTTAGATCTACCTACATGTTAAATCCTAGTGTAGTCCATAGGGGGGTTTTCCCACTATAGCAAAGGAATGGAGTTATGCACAGGGGTCTTATATCCATGAGGAGGATATCAAAGGTATGTAAGTTAGCATGGGAAATTACGAGACAGATTCAAATGGAAGAATAGGTAGGAAGGATCCTGTAACTATGACAAGCCTACATAGAGAAGTGAAGATCTATAGGGAACATAATTAAAGGATTATGAATGCTTAGGTAGAGATACTTCAGGGCCTGAATATGTTGCATAAGAAATTTAACAAAGACTCTGGAACTGATCAAGAAGCTAGTGCTAGTTAAGTGACCACATTCAGATCCTATAGTAGAAAGGATGACCATGGGAATGATAGGTAGTTAAGAAGAATGATCAAGAACCATCATACTCCAAACCAATTTGCTAGAAGAACTTGTGCAAGTTTAGGGTTAGGAAGTAACACAAGTCTGTCTCCTATTAGGAGGCAAAGAAGAAGGCCAACAAAAGGAATATTTCAAGGTGAACTCAGGAATATTAAGCCACCAACTTTCAATGGAAAGCATAGAAAATGAGAAGAGTCTCAGACCTAACTATTGGAAATGAATAAATATTTCTAGTTGCATGATTAACCCTCAATGGAAGAATCTAGAATTTCAACCTATGACTTACAGGGAAAGGAAGCCATGTGGTGGGATCAACTTAAGCAATCCAAGCACCTTGATCAGAAGAGGATTCATGGATCTAGTTCAAAGGATATTTCCAAGAGGAATATCTGTTCAAGCATTATTATGAAAGGAATACGAAATAGTTCTTTGAACTCAAGTTGGGAAGCATGGCAATGGATGAATATGAGAAGAGGTTATTTGAATCATTGAAGTATGTTGACTTCAAAAATGATGAGAAGGTAGAAATACAAAGTTTTATGGGTGGGTTACCCTCCTTATACAATGACAAGATAGAATATGATAACGCTAAGACTTTGGGGGAATCCATAAGGAGAGAAAAGCATATTTATGAGAAGAGTAGAGGAATGCCAGTTTTCCAAAAAGCTTGGAATGACAAGATGAAGGGTAAAAGGAATCAAAGGAAGAAAGGTTTTAAGCCACCATTTTTTAATAAAAAATCCCAAGCAAATCAGCAAGGTCATTCAACCCAAAATTAGCACAAGATCATACATTCATTTGGAAAAAATCCAAGGAAGTAGCCTATACAATGTTGGGGATGTGAGGGAAATCAGTTATATAGGGACTACCCACAAAGAGGAGAATTATTTTGGAATTTCCACAACAATCAAGAGGATGAAATAGTTGAGGACATGGGAGGAAACATTTCAAGGATTTATGTAGCCTTGGAAAACAACCAAAGGTAAGATTGATAACCAGCTAATATAAATTTTAATTGATTCTTCAACTAGCCATAGTTACATAAAATCTAACATTGTTGAAATATTTCAGTTGCAAAGGGGGAAGCATAAGAAATATTTTTTAGTTCAGTTAGCCATAGGGGATAAGAGGAAAAACAATGATCTAGTTAAAGATTGTCCAATAGACATGAATGGACTCAATAAAAATGTAGATGTGAACATTATCCATTGGGTTCATGCCATTGTCTAATTGGGATGGATTGGTTGGAATTTCCCTAGATTGTCATAGAAAGAAAATCACATGTCTTGATGAAGAAGGGAAACAAAGAAAGGTTCAAGGAATTCCAAGAGATGTAGTTGTTAGATATATTTCAATTATGTAGTTGAAGAAGAATTTTAGGAAGGTATGTCATATTTTTGTATCCCATATGGAAGATGCAGCCAAACATAAAGTGGAAACTATTGAAGGCCATCCGGTCTTAAGGGATTTAGAATATTTTTTTGGAGATACCTTAGGACTTACACCAAAGAGAGACATTTATTTCTCTATCGATTTGGTGACAAGAGATACCCCAGTGTCCAAGTTACCAAACATAATGTGCACAAAAGAGATGAAAGAGTTATGTATGCAACTTGAAGAATTGTTAAGGAAAGGATATATACACCCAAGGACGTGTATTGATTTCAGATAGTTGAATAAGGTCACCATAAAGAACAAATATCCTTTTTCAAGGATTGATGACTTATTTGATTAGCTCAAAGTTGCAAGAATCTTTTCCAATATGGACTTGTATCAGTTTATCATCAAGTGAGGATAAAGGAAGAATACATAAACAACACAACATTTAGGACAAGATATTGGAATTATGAATTCACAGTAGTGTCATTCGGGCTATCAAATGCCCCAATTGTTTTTATGTACTTTATGAATGGAGTGTTCAAGGAATTCCTGGATGAGTTTGTAATTGTGTTCCTACATTATATACTCATATACTCTAATTCAAAAGAGGAACATGAACAACATTTAATAATGGTGTCCAAGTTTTAAGAGAGCACAAATTGTATTCCAAGCTAATTAATTTCATCTTTTATGAAACCAAGATTCACTACTTAGGACATATAATTTCAACATAAGGGATAGAAGTGGATCCTAAGAGGATAGATTCCATTAGAGGATGGTCAGTGCCAAGAAATGTCAAAGACGTTAGATCATCCATGGGTCTTGTCGGTTATTACCGACTATTCATAAAAGCATTCTCAAAGATTGAAATCCCAATCACTTATTTCCAAAAGAATGAAATGGAATTTGAATGGACTCCCAAGTGTGAAGAGAGATTCAACAGTTGAAAGAAATATTGACAAATGGTCCAATACTAAAGATTGCATATCTAGATGAATATTTTGTTTTCTGCACTAAGACAAACAAGGAAGGGCTTTGTGGAGTCCTAACACAAAAGGATCATGTGGTATGCTATGAGTCAAGAAAATTAAAAGAGCGTGAGAGGAATTATGATACACATGAATTGGAATTAGTAGAAATCCTACATGCATTAAAAATGTGGAGACTGTTATAGCAAGATTTTCCTCACCCCATGCAATCTTGCATAAAAGGCCTTTTTCCATTTCCCTATGTAGACTTTTCATCTCTTTTTTCAAATCCTAGAGATAAAAATATATGTTTCCACATATACACACCTTGCCTACTATACACCATGTGTATATGCAGGTTGCACCATTATAGCCCACGTACATCGGGAAATGAACCCAAAAATGAAAAATAGTGTCAGGTTTCCATGTCATGACAAGATATCAATGATCCTTGGCCTTCCATATACTAGAAACGTTCTGACTCATCCCTTCAGTTCCACTTGAAGGCTATAAATGGGCCAGTTCCGAGCTATGGAAAGGGGGAGAAAGAATTCAACTTTGAGAGCAAAGTTACTCTGGAGGAACTATTCACTACACATTGAGTTTGCATCCCTTTATCCTTTAAGTCTGAACATAGTGTTCCTCCCCCAAGCTCTTCCCTTATTGAGTGAGAACTCCATTGTCTCTCTCTTACATGATTTTTCCTTTGGTAGAGGATTGAAGTGGTGGAGGCCCAGCTGGAAGGAACTTAGTTTCTCGGTTACGAACCATGCCGACATGGAAGTTTGTAACTTATTCACTTATGTTAATCATATCTTAATAGAAATACTCTTTTATAGTCCAATTGATATCTTGAAAATATTTGAATTATTATTCCATGGGTGTATTTGTTATGAATGTTAATGGATTATTCTATTGAATGTGCTAACATCATATATTATCACCATATGATTTCTTTGCTTAGTTGTTGAGGACTAGTTGCAAGTATATTTCTTTGGGTTAGGTGCTCAACGATGGAATTCATCGAACGTCTGGATGAGGTAGACATTTTATCTTGTCTTGGTATCATATTTGGTTATACAGCATACTTGAGAATAGAGTTTATTTCTGTAGTCATTTCCTTCTGTTGTGGTTTTCCCCTAGCCATAAAGAGATTTTCCTCATAACAGAATTGGCGACCATACTAGGGATTGAATCTTCTTTCTTGGGGTTTTGAGTGTTTTTCTCCTTAGATTTCTCTTGTTCATATTGAGTTTCTTGTCGTGTGATTGCTTGACTGCCTCTGTTCACTCTGGGTCTGATTCTTTCACCCTTCTCTTTAGCCTGGTTGTGTTTTTTGACACATATACGTGGGTTTTTGCTTGACAGTCACGTATATATGTGTGTTGTCCTTCTGTAAGTTGCATACATACATGCTTTTCCCTTGAATAGTCGCGTACATCAAACTTTGTTTCTTTTTTGTTGGGTTTGGTGGTTGTTGGGTAGGTTTTGATGATTGTTGAGTCTTCTTGGGTCTCTATAGTCACTATTAAGTGTCCGTGGGATGAAAAGAAACCTGTTTTTGGTTGAATTTTTGGGCAGTGCCTTTCTCATCATCTTTTCATTTTGATTGTCCTTGTACATTGGGCTGGGCATTTTTCTCCTTGGTATCCTACTCGAATTGTTTCTTTCTATACACAGTAGAGTCTTCATATATCAAGTTGTTGTTCAGTCCATGCATTTTCATTTTTCTTATATTGAAAATACAAAAATATTAGGCATTTTACATTGGTTGACATTTTGATCTTTTGAGTCTTTGTCATTTATCTTAGTGCATGTAAAGAAATATTGTATTTTTATTTGGAATTGCATAATTGAAGTGAAAATTGCATTTTTTTTCGGAAGCATATCATTCATTGAAAATTGAGGTTAGGACTTTGCATTGTATTCATATTTACTTTACTTGTTGAGTCATAACATCGCTAGTTTCGCGACCACGCCTTTTGAGTAAGCACGGACTTTAAAATTAACACTATAATTTAAAATTGATTAGTAATGATTTTATTTTCTAGGATGCACAAACTAGCTTAGGATTTAGTGCCTTGGAATCGAATTTTGTGAGTAAACTTCTCCAAGTCTATTAAATCAACATATGTGTCTGACTAAGGGAGTGGAGAAATCCATTGTATAATTGGTAATATTAGGAGGCTCCGCTGACACCGGAGTTAATCACGAGGTCGTGCGAGGTCGGTTGAAGGGATATCCACCTGATACCTTCTTAGCGTCAGAGATATTTCTGGGGATCTATTTGTATCAGGGGATCTTACTAGTGCCCTTACCTCCGTGAGAGGTGGTGCTTTCAAGGTTTTTGGATTTGATACCCTGCCCATATGGTGGACCTGACTTATGAATGCTCGTGTGTGCATCAATTATACAATGGTTTCTTAGTTTCTTGACTTAGGTGCCACATAGGTTACTTGCAGGGGTTATTTTGTAGGTACCCTGGGTTAGATAAGGGTTGGACAACACACAACCTTTATGGAGGATTAACTCTTTGGGGGGATCTGGCCGACTAGTTGTTAAGCCCATGAGGGCCCTTATAACTGATTATGTTACCTTGATCTTTAGCAGGGAGTCTCAGGCCCCTCTTGGGCGAGGCATACCTACTTTAGGGAGGGAAGCCCCTTTCAACCACTTTATCTTGTTTGTGTGCATATTGGTTGCTTGATTATTTTTGGTGTGCTCTTTGATTACTAGTTGGACTTATGATTTATTTTTATATATTGATTCTTAAGTCATCATGGAGTCAGACCATCTTCCCGGCCGGTCTCGTCGCTTGTTACAATTACCATCAAAATTTGACTCTTTTCCTTCTAAAAGGCGTAGAGTTACTAGACATGGTACACACACCTCGACTTTTCAGACTTGTGATTCTACAAGGATGAGTACTGAACTGAGTCATCAGAATACTAGGAGCCCCTCGACTCCCACACCTACTATAGTTAATGGAACCACTTCGACTTCTGCAACCACAATGGTTGTAGTTTCGGAGTCACCTATCATCATTGTTGCTCATCCTATAGTGAATGATCAACCTATTGCCATGAACCCATTTGGGTCTCTTGGTCACTTGTCGGGCTATAATGTTCAGTCCATCCCTATGGCCTCTAGTCCTTTTTCCTATGGTATGTCAAACTTTACTTCGGAGTTTTCAAACTCCATCCCAACTGTTTTCCCTAATGCTGTCATTGGACTTGGGGGCACAACTCCTCCTTATACTCCATTCTCATTTCGTGGCTCTCAAATCCCTCAAACGACTCCTACTATGGGAGGAATTCCTTATTTTAACCCTAGGTATAATCCTGGTGCTTTTGGGTCCAGCAACCAACCTAGAAGACAAGATTCTACTCAAGTTCTATCCTATAACCTCACCTCCTCAGTGTCAATTCTGACCAACATGTTTGGCATCAAGAATCCACCTTTATCCTCTGGATTCACACACAGAGGAGGTCAAGTTCATGCCTTGGGAAACCCCCAACCCAGAGACACTCCTATTGGGGGGAATTTTTATAACCCCCATCAGAACATTCCTACTATAATGATTCCCAATAAACCTCTTATGAATAATATTGGAAGAGGGTCTTATAATCCTGAACAGGTCCATCATGCTTACCAGAAACCTGGATGGGATGCAGTTCCCCAAACACAATATTTCTAGGGATCTTGGGGCTAGATGTCGCAACCGTGTCTCCCTTTTTTGGCCATGCTTAATCTGCCAAAATTGTCTAAGTTGATGAATGAACCTGTGTTTCATGATTCTACATGGTCCCCCATCCCCACCAATATTCCTTCGAATATTCCTAAATTCGAAGGTAATAATGGAAAGGATCACAGTGATCACGTCACCACCTTTCACCTATGGTGATATTTGAATTCCATTAATGACGATTCCATTCGGTTAAGATTATTTCAATGCACCCTCATTATGGTTTCCGTGAAATGGTATATCGAGCTACCTAGGGGGGCATATTGGACCATTAGTCAGATGCTGCTAGTCTTCCTTAACCACTTTCAATTTTTGGTTCATTACGATGCTGGCCTAGAACTTCTATCGACTTTATGCCAGGACACAACCACTCATATATCAGATCACATCTAGGAGTGTCGTAGATGGAAGAGGTTTATCAAGACCTCCATACCCCCGAATTTCCTATTAGAATGGTTCCTTAAGTCCTTGCAGCCTCCTATCTCGAAGGATGTTGCTACATCTAGGGTTACATCTAAGGAAGAAGCAATCTTCAAGGCCCAGCAATTAGATATTATATACACTCAATCTAGGATGTTATATCATATTCTTCCGGACGCACCAAGGTCAAACTATGACCCTAGAAAAAATCTCGGCCCTCATGCCAATGACATTGTAGACTTCGCCAATGTGAAATACACAGACTTGATGACAAGACATTTGAAAGAGTTGTCCTCTAAACCAGTCTGCAGGAGGGCCATCTTTGTTTGTGTCTTCCAATCCCACTCATTCAACGAATGTACATTCGGTGCAATGGTCGACTGACCCAAATGGTAACCAACAACCAGGTGGGAATAAGAAGAAAAGATGTAATAATAATCGTAAGGGTGGGAAGAATAATAATAAACCCAAGGAGAATGGTAATAATGAGAAGACGAATAATAATGCTGGTGAGGGAAAGAAAGAAAGGAGTAAGGTGAAATTTCCATGTAAGCTTTTTAAAAATGAGCATATTACATATTTATGCCCCACACTTGTAGAAGATGTGAGGTTCTTATCTCTACCACTTGTTGTGCTGAAGAATTCTTCCCCACATAACCAACACATGGACTCGTGCTCCTCAAATGATGGAAATGTTTTCGGTGAAAGTCAAAACCCACTGACACAAGACAGTGACCGTTTGTGTATCAATATTTTCAAATCTCAGGTTAATGTAGCCACCCAGTCTCATGATTACATTTCTTCATAAACTGTACCTGGTCTAGAATCTACTCCTCCTACTCTGAAAATGTACTTGCAGATCGAAAAACCAGATCCACCACCTCATATTCTGAAAGGAGTACTCAAGCGCTCTACCCACAATCCAAATGCTAGAGCCTCCCAGAATTACTCTATTGTTGAGGACCTGGGTCAAACCCCTTGTGCGATGTTAGCTCTGGAGGTACTCCAGACGTGTCCTTCACAGAGGAATTCCTTTCTATCTACATTAGGATCTCTAGACCCCAGTGGCTCGAAAGTTATCAAGTTTGACATCACATATGTGAAGCCTCTCTTGCCTTACCATGTAGCATTCCAAATCCACGTTGGGTACTCAAACTATACCATAAAATGTGTGGTTTTTGATAAAGGCATTGCTACATGTGTGATGTCCCTGATCTGCTAGAAAGATCTTGGCTCTCTGACTCTCTCTCAATCTCCCACCATGTTGAGTGAGATCGGAAGTCTTCCTTAACCACTTCCAATTTTTGGTTCATTACGATGTTGGCCTAGAACTTCTATCGACTTTACGCCAGGACACAACCACTCATATATCGGATCACATCTAGGAGTTGCGTAGGTGGAAGAGGTTTATCATGATCTGCATACCCTCGAATTTCCTATTAGAATGGTTCCTTAAGTCCTTGCAGCCTCCTATCTTGAAGGATGTTGCTACATCTGTGGTTACATCTAAGGAAGAAGCAATCTTCAAAGCCCAGCAGTTAGATATTATATACGCTCAATCTAGGATGTTATACCATATTCTTTCGGACGCACCAAGATCAAACTATGACCCTAGAAAAAATCTCGGCCCTCATACCAATGGCATTGTAGAGTTCGCCAATGTGAAATCCAAAGACTCGATGACAAGACATTTGAAAGAGTTTTCCTCTAAACCAATGTGCAAGAGAGCCATCTTTGTTTGTGTCTTGCAATCCCACTCATTCAACGGATGTACATTCCATGCAATCATCGACCGACCCAAATGGTAACCAGCAACCAAGCGGGAATAAGAAGAAAATATGTAATAATAATCGTAAGGGTGGGAAGAATAATAATCAACCCAAGGAGAATGGTAATAATGAGAAGATGAATAATATTGTTGGTGAGGGAAAGAAAGAAAGAAGTAAGGTGAAATTTCCATGTAAGATTTTTACAGATGATCATCTTACGCATTTATGCCCTACACTTTTAGAAGATGTGAGGCTCTTATCTCTACCACCCATTGTGCTGAAGAACCCTTCCCCACATAACCAACACATGGTCTCATGCTCCTCAAATGTTGGAAATATGTTCGATGAAAGTCAAAACCCACTGACACAAGACAGTGACTGTTTGTGTATCAATATTGTCGAATCTCAGGTTAATATAGCCACCTGGTCTCATGATTACATTTCTTCATAGACTGTACCTGGTTTAGAATCTACTCCTCCTACTCTGGAAATGTACTTGCATATCAAAAAACCAGAGCCACCGCCTCGTATTCTGAAAGGAGTACTCAAGCGCTCTACCCACAATCCAAATGCTAGAGCCTCGCAGAATTACTCTATTGTTGAGGACCTAGGTCAAACCCATTGTGCGATGCCAGCTCTGGAGGTACTCCAGATGTGTCCTTCGCAAAGGAATTCCTTTCTATCTGCGTTAGGATCTCTAGACCCTAGTGGCTCAAAATTTATCAAGTTTGACATCACATATGTGAAGCCTCGCTTGCCTTACCATGCGGCATTCCAAATCCACATTGGGTACTCAAAATATACCATAAAACATGTGGTTGTTGATAAAGGCATTGCTACATGTGTGATGTCCCTGATCTGATAGAAAGATATTGGCTCTCCAACTCTCTCTCAATCTCCCACCATGTTGATTTCTTTTGACGGTTATTCCTTCCGCCCTCGCGGTATTGTTCCTGCCTTTCCAGTCCATTTAGGTGGGAAGACAATAGAGGTGGATGTCTAGGTGGTTGAAGTGCCTCTCGATTATAACTTGTTACTAGGACGCAATTGGACTTATGCTATGACTGTCATTGTATCGTCCGTCTTTCGAACTCTTTGTTTTTCTCACGATGGGAAGATCGTGATGGTCGACCAGTTATCCTTTGCGTATGCTAGCCCCAATGAATATGTTGGACCTTCGATTCTCGTGGTCGAAAATTATCAGCTGACAAATGAGAATATCATTGTTAGAATGTATTCATCCCTTATGGGCACCTTCTACTTCATGGCACTGATTCACGATGTTTACGCTATGTCCAGTAGTCTCGTTTCGTCAGAGAGGTTCATTCCTTTCCGCACTTCCTATTTTAATGATCCATGGAACCTACCTTCATAGACTCCATCTTGTGAAGGGCAGTCACATGATGGAATGGACATGCCATTATCGGCAGCTGAGATATTGTATCAAGTTGTTCTTGACTCTTCCTTCAATCCCGATCCTATTACCTCGTTGACGGATGAGGGGGATCCTATTCTTAAGCCCGTCTGGGCCACATCATTGACTTGCTCACATGACTGCCTTGATGAGAATTTACCCTCATATGAAGCCATCATCGAAGCCATGAATGGTTCTGAAAAACCTTGGGATGATATGCATCATCACTCTTATTTTCTCCCAGATCTTACTAGAATCGTACAAGATGACTTTCGATCTACTTTGAGTGAGATAGTCAATCACACCATAGTTCACCTTTATACGAATGACATTTATGCCGAAGGAAATATGGCGAGTATCTCTCCTACCATCATGAATGATATCTCTCATACCCCTGGCAAGATTGAAAATGTACACATCGATGAAGATTGTTCACCAGAAGAAATCTTGATCTACACCGAACTATTCAAGTAATTATGATGTGTATTTTCTTAGTCATATGAAGAGATGCCAAGAATCGACCCTCGAATTTTTGAGCATGAGATTAGAACTTATCCGGATGCTAAGACTATTTGACAATGTCTTAGAGTTGTCAATCCCCAGAAGGCCCCTCCTATTAAGGCAGAGGTAGAGAAACTACTTAATGTTGGATTTATCTACCCAGTTCATTTAACTGAATGGGTATCCAATCTCGTTCCTTTGAATAAGAAGCAAGGAACCATCCACGTAGACATGGAATGTCGTGACCTGAAAAAATATTATCCTAAAGGCAACTTCCCGACACCTTTCATCGATCATATTCTCGATGAGTGTGTGGGTACCAAAGTGTTTTCTTTCATCGACAGATTTTTAGGCTATAAACAAATTCAAATTAAACCCAAGGATCAACATAAGATGACATTTATTTGTCCTTGGGGTACATTCGCATACCAGAAGATGCCTTTCGGCCTTAAAAACATCAAAGAAACCTTCCAACATTATATGACCTTCGCATTCCATGATCTTAAGAATATAGTCGAAGCTTATCTTGACGATCTTGCTGCTCACTCTCATAAGAGAGTGGATCACTCTAAGCACCTTTGAGTAGTTTTTGAAAGATTTTGTCATTAGAGAATCTGGTTGAACCCTAATAAGTTCATCGTTTGCGTTAGGTCTGGATGTCTTTTGGGATTTTTAGTCTCTGAGACCGGGATCATGATAGATCCATTAAAGGTTGAGGCAATACTTCGACTGCCTCCCCCATGCACTATTCGACAACTTCAAGGTTTACAGGGGAAAGTTGACTTTTTGCGTCGGTTTATAGTAAACTATGGAAATATTACTAAGGGTTTCATGTGTCTTTTGAAGAAGGAAACTCCTTTTATCTGGGATGAGATAGACCAGAAGTCCTTCAATGCTTTGAAGAAACCCTTGGTATCCAAGCCTCTGGTGAAGTCTCCTGACTACAGTAGGGATTACTTGCTTTATGTCATCACGTCTGAAGAGAATATTGATATGGTTTTGGTTTAGGGGGATGATGAGCTCCGCAAGAACGTCATATACTATCTTAGTTGAAACTTAGTCGGTCGTAAGCTCAATTATTCTCACATCAAAAAGCTAGCTTTGGATGTCGTTCATGCATTCCAACATTTACACCATTATATATTTCTTTGAAAAACTATTGTGGTTGTTGATGTAAATCCATTTCAATATGTCCTTACCATGCATATCATAGGGGGAAAGTACAATAAATGGATTGTCATTTTACAAGAAT
>CBVK0102305348.1:0-12670 GCA_900067695.1 Picea abies | reverse complement strand
TGCGTCTCCCCACTCTCGCGCACCCTCATCCTGAAAAATTGGTGGAACATTGAAATAAAGTCACTTTGACTTTCTAACATAAAGTAAAGCAGTGAGGGTCAAATATTTCCCCCTTTGAGTTAGACACTCAATAATTCAAAGGGACCACTTTCCAAAGAACCCAAATCTCAACACTCCCTCTTACCAAGGAAAGTGTTACTCACCACTCCCATCTTGTCCCTAAAGTAGACATGCTTTCCCCTTGGCAAGGACTTGGTGAGAATGTGTGCAACTTGCTCATCAATCGAAATATACTGAAGTTGAAATGCCCCTCGCTGAACCTAATCTCTGATGAAGTCGTATTTGATCTCTATGTGTTTCGACCTATCATGAAACATTGGATTCTCAGAGAGTTTGATACAACTCTGATTATTGCAGTAAATAATTGTAAGCCTCATCTCATGACCAAATAGGACAAACAACAACTTGCGAAGCCAAATGGCCTCGCAGCTGGCCCGACTAGTTGCCATGTACTCAACACATGCTTTTCTCCAATCCAGTGCACACTCCTAGACTCCACCATGTACAAGCTGAGAATGTTCACATCAAAACAGTTATCTGGTCTAGTGTTGACCAGATACATCAAGGAACCAATCAACTGACAGTACCTCATGGCATCCACCAACTTGGAATCAGAAGCACTAAGCATCTTCCAGTTGGTGACCATGGGTGTCGACATGGGTCTACAGTCCTCCGTCTGAAATCTGCTCAGAATATATGTTGCATACTTCCCATGTCCCAGATAGACGTGCCCATCCTCCTGTCAAACCTTCGTACCTAAGAAATAATGCATCAGTCCAATGTCCTTCATATCAAACTCTAATGCAAGTCCCTACTTGCAATCAGTTATGAGATGCTCCCCTCCTGTGATGAACAAATCATCAACATATATTATGAGAATGAGTGTATTCTCTCCCCGAATGATGTAGTAGAGGTTTGGATCTGCCTCACTCTTCTCAAACCCCATTTGAAGCAAGTAGGAGTCAATCCTCGAATACCAAGCTCGAAGAGCTTGCTTCAGTCCATACAACGCCTTTTTCAAGAGGCACATGTGGGACTCTATCCCCTACACCTCCAACCCCTGTGGTTGTTCAATGTATACCTCCTTCTCTATGAAGCCACTCAGAAATGCAGTCGTCACATCCATCTGATGAATCTTCCAACCCATCTTTGCTGCAATGGCCATAATACTCCGGATAGACGTACATCTCGCAAATGGTGCGAACGTCTCATCGTAATCAATTCCCTCAACCTGAGAGAATCCTCTCACCACAAAACGAGCCTTGTGTTTCTCTATGCTACCATCTGCAGCATACTTGCTCTTATACAGCCACTTGGAAGTCACCACTGACTTCCCCTGAAGCCTAGGCACCACTTCCCAAACATCATTGTGCATGATGGAGTCATACTCCTCCTGCATGACTTGTCTCTAGACCTGTTGGTATGTTGCCTACGCAAAAGTAGTGCGCTTGAAATCTGTAATGCCCGTCACCGTAGCCAGGTAGGACCAAAACCTCTTCTGCACTCTACTCTCCCTCATCAACCTCTGAGGCTCTCCAACATACCCAAGGAAACTCGTGACATAGGCCCACACACATTAGTGTGTATCAAATCAAGTACCCCAGTTGATCTACTGTCATTGCTGGAAAAGACAGTCTTGGTGTACTTCCCAAGAGTACACCCTCTACAGACCTCATGATGCTCAATGTCGAACTGTGGCAAACCTATCACAATCTCTCTCAATGACCTCAAAGCTCCATGATGCAAATGAGCCATCATTTGATGCCATAGCTCACACAACTAACTGTTGTTGTTGCTACTAGCCAATGCATGCAATGACTGAAAAAGTAATTTGTACAAATTCCCCTCATATGTCCCAATCACTTTGCCAGAAGTGATATTGGACCCCTTAGACTGAACGAGGACCTTTGTCCCTCTGAAGGACACCTCAAACCCCCTATCCTGAATGGAGGAAACTGAAATAAGATTCTTCTTCAGCCCAGGGACATACAATACATCCCTAAACACCAAGGGTGGCCTCAACTCCCTCTGAAAGGAAACTGTGCCATGCCCAGCCACCCTGACTACAATGTTGTCTCCAAGCACTATCTCCAACTTGATCTCTAGATCTCTGAGATCAGTGAAGTGCTCTCTAACACCTGACATGTGACTGGATGCTCCATTGTCTATGTACCAAATGTGGGATGGTGTCTCACCTGTCGAACAACAAACTATCAAGGAACACTCCCTCTCAAATTGAGAGGCAAAATCATCCTCCTCTGTTGTCACTGTTGTACCACCCTGCTTCTACTTCTTCTTCCTGTTGGAACACTGTCCAGCATTGGGAGGTTTTTTTCCAGCTCTTTTAGTTTCACGGTTGTTTCCTGAAAAAAATCGTGTGGCAGTGTTTGTGTTGTCATTCTTATGAACTTGTTTTGAATTTATCTTCCACTCAAGGCGGATATTCTTTTTTATGCATTTGTTTTCAATTGTTCTTTCACTCAAAGCAAATATTCTTCTCCATTTGTTTCCAATATGTTGCAGAAATTTATTTAAAGAAACTAATCCTGCTTTCTGCAATTTTATTTATAATTTTTACCCTGCTCTCGGGGTTTTTTTGGGTGCTCAGGGGAAGCTTAGTGTGCTGATTTATTCTAATTTTATATGCAGATTTACACACAGAAATAACAGCACATTTTGTTTTCCAAATATGGGTCCATTTCTCCCAAATTTCTGTTTTCAGTTATCTAAAAGCTCAATTCTTACCATAGAGCAATGCCTTACATAAATTTACTTTCTGCATCTCGCTTTATTTAGGAGCCACCTTCTGCACTCCCACTTTGTGTCAATGCTATAGTACTTGACAGTGCCAATGACCTACTTTTGTAATCATTTCTCGAACATTAATAAAATTATCATATCTTATCTTACCTACAGTTCAATTCAGTTCAGAGGACTTATCTTTACTTCAGTCCAATTTACTCGATTTCACTACAATACCCTTCACTAGTGGACCACGCACATGCTATTTTTGGTTCAACGAGAGTGCACCATTTGTGGAACCTTCCAAGGGGATAGCTTTGATTATAGGAGACTTTTGAATGCACTAGAGAAGTGTGCCCAGTAGATCCTATGTAATGACCATGCACATGCTTATTTGGTTAACTAATCGCTGGAAAACTTTCTATACTTGCACTGAGGGCGCACTTGGGTAGAAGATTCCATGTGTTCTGTGTTTCTGCCTTATCTTATCCACTCCTTTCTCAAGGAGGAGTGCACTCTAGTTCTACATCAGTTGTGTCGACTTTCCAACCATGCATGTGCCATCTATTGTTGTTATTGGGCTCCAAGTGAAAAGGGTATTGATGTAGCACCTTCAAAATCAGGAACTGAGTTGGATTTATCAGTTGGGTCAGCATTGTCAGCATCAATTTGTGAGCTATCAGATCAGTCAATTAGATGTCAGGATGAGTCGGAAAGGATTTTTGGGCCATCCATTCCAGATGTCTTAGAACCTGGGGAGATTTATGTTGGTAAAGAGGATATCTTCAACAAACAGGGCCAGCATAAAAAATATAAAAAGAAAAGAAGAAAAAATGGAATAAATCTGGTGGAAGAATGTAAGGATGATGAGGAAGTTAATGATGAAGATAATAGTCAGCATGTCATCCCTATGGAGGAATATGCCAAGCCTTTTCACTTGGCACAAAGGCAACTTCATTTGAAAGGGTTCAAGGAAACTTTAATCAAATGGTTGAGAACTAGGAAAAAGGGTTTACATCAGAATATCAGAAAGCAGGGTAAAGTGTAGAAGTCTTCTCACAATTCATCTCAGCCAGTTGGACGACAAAAGGTTAAATCTGTCAGTGAAAGGGCTCCACCTTGAATTGGTCTTCAACACAATCATTTGATGCCCATGGGAACATCCTTTGTAACATAGCTCTCTAACCCTTCTCCTTTGTATTTTAGCTTTCATGTCTTTACTTTTTCTTGGTATATTATTTCACTTTCTTCTTTTGCACTTTCCTTATATATAATTTCACTTTCTTCTTTTGCGCTTTCCTTGTAAATATATGTATATTATTCATGCAATTATGTTTTAAATTGATGGTTTCTATATACATGTGTGACTGTTGTTATTTTGGCGAGACATTTATGATGTAGGTTATAGATTATGGATTCTCGCATGCTCTCCTTTCTTAAAGATCAAGCACACGTCCCCATATGGAGCCAATGTTACCCACCAAGTTGCACTAGGATGGACTTGCAAGTTGAGCCGCCAAAGTTGAAGAAGATGCTTGTTCAAATTCAGAGTTTAGAAGTCCAGTCGACCACTGTGGCCCCTTGTCTTCTTCTTCTTCTTCTTCATAACCATATTTCCATACCCCCCATGGGGAATTATACTAAGATGAATTTAGCACGATGAACTTGTAAAAGGCTTATTCTCCTAAGACTTAATCATGAGTGCATTACTCTAGAGTGTTTTTTTTCACTTATTTATTATTTCTTCCTTGAAATTTTTTTAAGTGAGTTATAATTTTTGAGTTTTTTCACTCATTTCCTCCAAATCTGGAGTATTTGCTGATGGTTAGGCCTTAACATGGTTATCTAAATCTAGTGTAGGCCTTAACATGGTTATCTAAATCTAGTGTCTAGTGTATATTACCATGCTAATCATCCTCGTAGAGTCTCATGGAAATGTGTTAAGTCCCCCCTAGGTTTTTTAATGTTTTTTGCAAAAAATAAAATTTCCCACAAAATTGGGATATTTTAATTGTAATAGATGGATAAGTTGATTAAGTAGTACTAAGAGGCATTATAGCCTTGTGGTATTCGTTTTCACACTTAGAATACCGACTTTACCTAAGTACCACCTTTTCGAGGGTAAATATTGAGTTTTGCTCATTAAAAAACGATATTCTCTCGAAAAAGGTAAATAAAAGACAAATAGAAGACAAAAATCAGCAAATGCTATTTTCGTGGAAACATGTTTTGTGCTATTTTAGTTAGATTTTATTAATGTTTTTTAGGGTGACTTTCTTGCTAAGTGTTGCAGAAAAGAAATCTAATCTAGATGTGGCCTTCAAGAGGCTATTCCTTAGAATGGAGGCTGAGCTTGCCGAGTATCCAACAGGGAGAGTATCCCTCTGATTTTACACACAAGCTCAAGAGAATACCAACATTTTTCTTGTAAAATAATGAATTAACGCATCCTTCCCCCTCTCCAACAAGAAGGTCCAAATTGGTCTCGCACCCATTCCCACCTGTTTTGGTAATCCCCAAAATCTCAATGCAATTGTTGGAAACCCTAACTACCAAGCTTGTCAAATCCTCTTGAGAACCCTTGAGCTATGGATTTTAAAAGCTTCAATGACACCTACTATGTTACACATGTTGCAAGAACTTCTTTAAGTAATAGTTGCATGGATATTATTTTCTTTTTAATGTAATTTTTTCTTATAGTTTCCGTGCATTTTTTGAATGCCTGCTTGCAGTTTTCCACCAGTTTGCTTGCTTTTAGGAGCTCTTGTTGGCAATGGCATTGCTTTCAAATTAACTTCAATATGAATTTTTCTCAAATTCTTTTATAACTACCTATTTTTTTTTGGATGGAAAACAAGTCAAAATCATTTTATTAACATATACAAAAGTAGAAAGGATTATAGAAGCTGTCCAACTACAAAGACCATATTGATGAAATCCTCTCAAGGGCCAGGTTACGCCATTGTGGTGTGGATGAACTGTCTCAGACAAAATCAAATTGACTGTAGTATGTATTTGTTTGCAATAAGAGTTGGAGGCAAATTGGCTTTTATATGAGTGAGTTTTTGGCCATGTTTCAAGCTTTCTAATTTCTATCTGTTTCATTTGATTCGAACTTTGTTTTAGCTTGTGGATATCTTTGGATATAAAATGTTGTCTATGTGCATTATGTAGGGGTTTTTCTCACAGATATAATTTGCTTTTCTAGCAATGTCCATTCATTCCTTTTAGAATCAGAGCTGAACTAACTGTGAGACAATTCATTGATGGTTTGGACAGGGAAAGAGCTCTATTCAAAAACAGGAAAGCTGCAGCAGCTGGAGCTGCTGGAACCATGTGGACCAATGTCTTCAGAATTGTACGAATCTGCAATCCAGTGTTTCTTTGCCTTTGCGTGATTTTCTAATGTTTGATGTCCATTTTTTGGAATTATGCTTCTCTATACTTTTCTAAGGTTAAGGCACATGGTAATTGCCAATATTTATGTTATTCTTCTTTGTCATATCATCTCTTTCGTCTCGTTTGTCCTTTCAGATCTTTGAGATGGTATTTCAGATATGTTCTTAGATCTTTTCCTGTTGTTGTTAGCATAGCTTCAGGAGCTGCTTATGCACTCCCATTTTGTATTACACTGGTGTACTCTTTCAATACCATTGACCAACTTTTGTGGTCATTTGTTGGACATTAATAAAATCATATTATCTTATCATCATCTAAAAATATATCTTGGACCAACCATTGACTTCTTTCTTCTTATAAATTCTTTCGTTTATTTGTCCAATCATGAAGGTGTTAATTTGGTTGGTCATATCTCAATCATCGAAATTGCTATGTGCACAAGCATAACATTGAAATCCATGATTATTTTGTATGTTTACTAAGCGCATAAATGCAAAGAGTTGCACCTGTTGGAGGAAAAATAAAATCTGTTTAAGGATTGCAAAGTCTACATAACAAGCTGAGTTATTTTTCGTGAAATCATATCCTGTGGAAACCCACCGCGTACTTCCCCTCATTTCGAGGATGGTACCCAGGGTAAATCAGTTTTAGTAGAAGCTCGAGGTTTTGTCAACATAGGGCTCAAGGCCATTACAGCAATATACACATTAAGAGATCAACGTGTCACTTGTGGGAATTGAATCTAGGTGGGGAGGATAACATGTCTCTTCTTAACTGCCTGGGCTAGACCCAATTAACACAACAATCTATGTTGTGAATAAGTAGAATACCTTTTGCCTTAGTAGCATTGATAAAATAAAATGGATGTAATGTTAAATCCTTGGGGTTTTTGCATCCTCCCAAAATAAATAAGGAGGATCCTTCTACTGCGTTGAGCCTCCAAGAAGTACCACATTGAGGTTCCCCGATCTTGGGTGATCTTGGACTCTTCAATGCCTTTCCAATTACTTTTTTTTTCTCCAAGTGAACTTGCTTGATTCTTTAGCAAGATTTTGACATTTTTACTTGACTCCAACTACACTTATATATTTGAAATACAACTTACACTAGAACATTCCGACAATGCACATTCTATCGGCATTCCTTTGCACCACTGGGAGAAATTGCTGGTTTATTATATTGGAGTCATCTCATATAATGTGTTAGAGCAGGATTCATCTGATATTGGAGTCATCTCATATAATGTGGTAGAGCACCTTATATTTCATACCTTAGTTGTGCTACCTACTTGATCTAATTGCTTTATACTAATGAGATCTTGTTAATTTATAATGGTCACGTAATTTTAGTGTGACCTTTCTTATGTATCAAAATCACTTTATTAACCTTGGGACTCATAGCATTGGAGTGTTAATACTCCAACACCCCTTAACACAAAAACACTACTTTTCATATATCTATGTTGTCTTAATTCAAAGATTCAAAATTTTATAAAGATGATCACATCATTATAAAAACCCATATGCTTTATTTTCTGCTGGTCATCATCTTGAGATCCTTGGACCTGTGTGGGTATTCCATCGGACTGTCATATCTTCCATTTTGAAGGCAAAATTGGTCTAAATTCACCCAAACAATCATCTTGCCATCTCTCCTCAGTGAAGGAAGATTTAATGAAATCCACCTTAGCAATTTGATTACCATCTCCTTGCATTGAAGGAAAGATTGAATTTACCTTGACAAGTGGAGCAATCCAACTCATGTACAATGCTGGAAATTTATCTGCACTGTTACTTTAAAAGAGAGAGTCTTTATTGGTTTCAATAAATCATGGGTGTAAACTCCAAGGTGCACATTTTTGCATTGAGGTATAAATTCTGAGCAATTTCTTGATTAGTGAATTTTTTGAAAACCTTTGTTTCTCTAATGCAACTTCAAGGAAAAGAAATGAATACCTCTGAAGTCTGGAAAACAGAACATGTCTTAAAACACGTTTTGGGCATTTCTGAGAACATATGCCTTTGCCTTTTCATCATATGTATATTTGTAATGCTACATGTGTTCCTTAGCTGTGTGGATATTGTTGAAAACTTCTTTGTATTCTCTGCAATAAATTTTTGGATTCTAGTAGTTTACACAGGGCATTCTCTGAGTCTGTCATCTTCTTTTTGTTGCAGATCGTTAGTATCTCACAGAACCTCTAATATTTCTCTGCCTTGAGTGTCTATTGCTTCCAATGTTTTTATTGTGATGTTTATTTTGTGCTCTAATAATTTGTTATTGTGTATTTGTTTTGACACATGTTTCTCTGCTGCTGCAATTTTTTTTTAATGTTCGACACAACCTTCTCTGTTGTGTGTTTGGAGGTCAGATTTTCCTTGTGTTATCACATTATCTGCATTTGGTCTGTGCCTTGCCTTCTTTGTCATTGTTTTTTTAATCCAAAAATTTGGGTTGTCTGCCGTTGTTTGGGTCTCCTTGGGTTTGCCATTATTTGCATCTCCTTGGGAATTCTTGTTATTTGTGTCTGCTCAGGTTTGCTGAAATTTGTTTCTGTTTGTTTGCTTGGTTGGATCACTTTTATTCCATAGGCCTTTTTTCTTTTTTTTCAAAATCTTTCTATTCTTTCCTCAAGTTGGAACTTTAGGGTTTAAAATTTAAATCACCTTTATTTAATAAAAGAAAATTCCCTGACTTTATTACACGTCTTTGTATTTTGCCTTGTACTTGGTTACACACTCTTTCTAAGGCTGTCACCACGAACTTGACTTCCGTTTCCACAGGCTCAGGCTCCAATGTTGCTTTGATGCCATTTAAAAAAATGGTTACACAAACACACGGGAGATGTGGAATATAATATTTTATTATATTGGAGTTGTCTCATACAATGTGGCAGAGCACTTTAAATTTCATACAAGGTTTAGCTAACTACTTGACCTAACTACTTTATACTAATGACACCTTGTTAAAATATAGTGGTCCCTTAATCTTAATGTGATTATTATTACATATCAAAGTCACTTTATTAACCTTGGGCTTATAGTATTGGAGGGTTAATACTGCCATACATTTTTCTGAAAATATCCACTTCTCTATTTTGACCATGATACTTGGTTTAACTATGCTACTTCACTCTATGATGTTCCCAATCAACCACCCATTATTGTTAATCCCACGAGCCATACACAAATTCCAATCGAACAAATCCCAGGACTATATTGTGAATCTATTTAGTTACATGGATTCACATGGATTTTCACTGTCCTGGACATCACGTATAATTCATTTCATTTACAATTTTGGAGTTAGAACTTAGAAAGATCCAGGCGATGATCAGATCAGCGTGATTAGACACAGATTGGCCAAATTTGTAGGTGCAAAATTGGTTCACTACATTTCCAAATGGGCAGAGGAAAAGAAGTTATGGGCTAAAGGTCAAGTGGGTTTTAGAAGGAATCGCTGCAATGCTGATCATATTTTTATTGTCACAACTATCATTGATGAGGTGAAGTAAGCAAATGCAAGGTTTACAATGGATTTGTGGACTTTCACAAAGCCTTTGACACAGTTCCATGGCACTTACTCTTGGAGAGGCTTAAGTTGTTAGGGTTTCATATTTGGTGATTTAATGGGTAATGATTCTATGAGATGATTATTTGGAGGGTTGAGAGAAAAATGGGTAATACTAAGGACATAAACGACATTATAAGGGTCAAACAGGGATGCCCACTCTCACCTACACTCTTTTGGCTATATTCATGAATTAGAGGATCTTATTGCAACACTTATGGGCAAGGCAAATGGCTGCCATATCTTTGGCATCTTCATTGATATTTTATTGTTTGAAGCTATCATTGTTCTTCTATCTCATACAGGAACAAGTCCCAAAAACAATTGGATAATTTGGATACATATTTACATGGAAAAATGACAAAAATGCTACACAATGGACATCAGAAGAAAATGCTACTTTGTCTTAACAAAGGATTATTGGTCAATCCTAGTAAAACCAAGATTATGGTTTTAACATGTCTAAAAAGGAGGCACTTAGTCACTTATAAAAAACCAGATGGTCTAGTTGTGTAATTCTCTGGACCATCCGTTAGCTTGACTTAACAATAAAAGCAACGTTGAGTAAGGGGCATGCAACACTTACAACCTTGGAAAGACAATGCTTCCAACTTCAATTTAGGATATTTGGGCCAAGATTTTTCTTTTCCACTCTTTGATTGCACTTCTCACCTTTATGGTTGTGAGGTTTTGGGCCCATATTTGAAGCAAACACATTAAATTTTTATTGAGAAGGCTTTATTACATAGCTCTCAATTCACAATTATGCCAAGAAAACGGTTCCACACTTGATCATATTAGTCTAATTTGGTGCATCTCCCTTCTCACTTCAATTGTTTTCCATGTTGCGAGCATGTTACACAGGTATGAAGGTATTCCTGATTCCCACTCATGCTATCCTAGATACCCTTTCCTATCTCTTCTATCCTCTCCTTTAGAACTTTTTATTGATGCTCCTTTCCTTACAAAGAGAGATTTCAACAAGGCTATTAGAGTAGAGATTTATAAAGCTTACTTGAGAGCCACTTGGACTGAACGTAAAAAACTCTTTCTCCAAGGCTTCATCATTACTTCCATTCTTATATGCATTTTAATGATGGTCTGATCTGCACTCTTGGTTACATCAGATTGCAACGACGTTGCAGCTTGAGGATCCCTCTAGTTTAGCTTTGTGTTTGTTCTCACCAATTATGTGTTAGCTTTCGAGGTTTTTTCGAAAGTGTTTATACCATGTTTGGGGGTGCTTCATGAAATTTGAGGTACACAGTGTATGATTATTCCCTAAATGTTCTGTGGTGGATTTGCACATTGGAGATGGCTTACATAGTGATTGCTTGACCTCAATGGGGTGGGGTGCTTGCATGACTTTGTCACTTAGGGCGTTGGATATCTTTAGATAGCTTGGTGACATTCTACATGTTGGCCACATGGAGGAGGTTGCTTGCTTGGAGAATGCCATGCATTGGAGGAAGAGCATTTGGTATTCTGGAGGAGCGCATTGAGCCCTAGACAACATAGGGTAGCTTCGATGCTTACATGGAGGCACAAAGTTGACTTGGGGACACTTGGGTTGCGACAATGTTCACGTAGGGGGAGTGGACCCAATGGAGCACATGGATTAGGAGGAGCATTGCAGTCCTTGGAAACTTGGAGGAGCGTTGGACACATCTTGTGGTGTGCCCTTGCATTGGAGCTTTGCTTATGTATGACATCACCTTGGAGCTTGACATGTGCACCCTTGGAGTGTAGCACTCCACATGTGTGAGCCTATTTGTGGCTTTGTAGGTTGATTGTAAGGGTTTAGGCATACATATGTATTGTTGGCCTCCCTTACCTCTCATATATGTCGAGGAAGGAGGGAGTCCTTTCATATCATCTCATTCTTGATCACTCGTGTTAGAGATGTGAGAGGAGCACACTACTCTCTCTCTCTCTCTTGTTCATCTTCCTTTGTACTTTATCTCTCTTGTCTAGAAGGTGCTAGGGTTTCTCAGAGCTTTTGGAGCATCTTGAATACCAGGGTTGGGGTTTCGTTGCTTAGGGACATTGGAGCTAGGGTTTTGTGATTAAACCCTAGATTGTACTTGTTGAAGTTAAGAAGAGGAGACATATTGCCAAGTAGGCTCACTAGTGTTGATGCTAGCTTTTGTGGAGAATCTTTGGTGGAGCTATGGTTTTCTTTGTTTTCCCTAGCTAGGGTTTTGGAGAGCAAGGGGATTGTATAAGCCTTGAGATGAGACTATGGTATGTACATGAACTTCATCTTTATATATATATATATATGAAGTTTTCAACGATCCAATAATTGTCTTATCTTCATGGTTTGGTAATTTCCAGCACTTGTATGTCTTGTTGATTGGACATAAATCAAGGTTGTGATTGTTAAGTGATTTAATTTTAATCTTGAAGAAGATAGAGAAGATTTACTGTTGTGATTGTTAAGATCTGGCTTATGCATGATAAGATTGCTTTAGAGGGCTGAAACTTGTTGGCACACATTTGGTATCTTTTCTCTTGGATTGTCTTGTTGATTGGGGTTGTTAAGAGGTGAAATTTTGTCTGCTGTTGCTGCTGTTTTTATCATATTTCATAACAGCCCTAAGGATGAAAATTCATAGGGCTAAGATCTAGGAAACCTCTAGGAAAGAGGTGATTTTTTTGAAGTTGCATTAATTTCCCTAGATTGCGGAAATTTATACATTATGCATAAATCATCATCTTCCAAAGGAGCATTCTAATTTGGACGTTGTAGATATTCAAATAGCATGGTGACATTCTACATATTGGCCAAATGGAGGAGGTTGCTTGCTTGGAGATGTTAGTGTTTCTTTACTTATAGAGCAATAATGTTCTTTTACTTCTTTAACATTAACATATACTGAGCAATATCACCATAACA
>CBVK0102305344.1:0-11038 GCA_900067695.1 Picea abies | reverse complement strand
AGGTTCAACATATATCAGTTGCACTTGCGGGTTCTGCTGAGGTCCTCATCTTTCCTAAAGCTTCGCTAGCAACACAGGAAAGTCCTGAATGACATGCTTGAAGAAGTTGCAATAGCTGCAAGTGGTACAAGGGTTCTGATAGTCCCTTGCTAGATGTCCTGGATGCGTGCAATTATAATAGATTATTTTTCCTCGGCCTCGCCCATACCTCCTCCTCATCCTCTGAATCCACCGCGATTATTGAATTTTCCTCTTCCTGGAGAGTTATACTGCGCATTGTTTCCTTCTTGATGTACTTTGCCTTGGATTTTGTATATGTCTCTTGATATTTCATGCATGAGATCATAAGCTCTACAATCTCTGTCATCGTGCCTTGTTGACTTACAAAATGTGCAATACAAGTTTGTGGGTGTCTGAACATATTTCTTCATGTAATAACACTCACCAGGGTGATGTCGATTTATGCATACTTCGCACCAGGGTAATGTGACTTACTTCAAGGGGCTTGGAGCCCCAAAAGCCAAGTATTCATGGAATAGGGGACAATGCTCCTTATCATGGCCTTCTGATTTTCATATGATACACCAAATGTCTTCCCTTTTGTCGTTTCCCTTGTCCTTCTTCATGTCTTCGACCTGCAAAGACAAACTAGTTAACTGACTCATGATCTGGCTCATACCTGAGCTAGATTATCCCATAGGGGTTGATTCAAGCTTCATAGCGATCTCCAGTGCCTCAGACTGTGAAGCAATATTATGATGCATCAAGGGAACTCTGATGTGTAGTAGTAGGGTAGCAATGAACCATTCTTTGTTCTGCTCATCTGGGATCTTAAAAGTCAATCGGCTTGTTAGGGTCTTGAATCTCTTATTTAACTCCCAAAGAGGTTTGGATACTTTCTGCTTAATCTCCTTAAACTCTCTAATACATTGTGACTTTGACTTAGGTTTCTTAAACTATGGAATCAATGCATTCTTAATCTCATTCAGTGGCTTAGGTTGTGCAAGTCCTTGGACAAGATTCATGTACCAGCTCAACGCACGATCCCTCAGTGTAGTGTTGAACTGGTTTCTTTTAACAACTTCATCGGTAACATTTTTAATGTTCCATACAGCCTCACACAGGAACTAGTGCTAATCAAAATCTTAAGATCCATCTCCTCTAAAGATAGGGAGCCTCATCTCATATACCATGGACCTTTCTAGGTTTCCTGTCAGAGTAGATGTTGAACTACTAGTAATAGTGCTCTGAGGACTCTAGTGCTTCTGAATATTCTGATTACTTAGCATTTTTGAATTAACAGGAGGATTGATATTACTTACTTCAGTGGTCTACGCAGTTCCTGATGATTCTGGCTCGTTTCGATGAAGTTCTTCAACGATATCTTCCTCTACCCTAGTGGGTTTCGAGTACTCTTCGTCTGTCAGATCTACCTCTTCTCCACTATAGAAACCCTCTTCCCCGTAGTTTTTCTTAAATAGGTTATCAAGAGGAACCCCTCGGAATACTCTCCCACTGCGCATATATCCATCTTCTGTGTTGTTGTCGCTGTCTGAATTCCTGAACATTAGCCTTTTCAAATCCATCTAGTCTACTGTATATTCAAGATGTGATTTTCATGCAATAACATCTTGATTCTTAACTTCATAAAATGAAAGAATTTCCCTCTGGGTCCTTTGAAAAAGTATCTCTCGTCTTGGATATACGATTCTACTATGTCAACAACAAACTCAGTGATATACCCTCCAATGGTACTATCAAAGTGATATACCCTCCAATGGTACTATCAAACCAATGATCTATTGCTCTGGAGACAACGTTATCAACTCTTTTAACCTTCTAGATCAACACCGACATCCAAACCACAGGAGGTCTAGATCTGATCTCGAGTTGGATATCAGCTAACCTAGCCAACCACTTGTGTAGCTCCTGATGGATTCCTCCAAAGAAGATTTCATGAATGTCGGTGAAGATGTACATTTGTAGCCAATCTTCAGTACTCATCTTAGGGTTCTTGTTTTGGGTTTCAGTGAAGTCCCTCTCTTGATCCTCTATCCACTTTTGAATTTATGTCTTCGATGGGAACCACCTTGACATTCCCTTACCAAGATTCTTGTCCCAGCAACAGAACCATTTGTTGGCACAGGGGTAGACCCAATGTTCACTCCAAGAGTGCACCAACAAACCCTAGCTACTAGCCCTTTCGGCAACACCTGCAAAGCAGATGCAGTCTCACCTGAAGCATCTATGAGGGGGTTGCAGGACAAATATGTCTACAACTAGGGGAATATCAAGTGGATCTATTACAACAACAACACAACATGCATCTATTTCTTCTGAGCTAGATCTATCCTGTACAGCTATAGATCTGATCTAACATAGCAATGCATGTAACAATATAACAACGACAGAGATCAAAGTATCAATCACACGCACAACACAAGATGTGCATGGTTCACCCTCTCTCTAGGGCTACGTTCACAGAACTACGCTTATGATTTATTAAGGTAAAGCATATAGTTCTTGTCTACGCTCTCAGCTAGCAGATCTTCTTTCTTCTCTCTCTTTCTCTCCCCTTCCTGCGCACCTAGTTACAGGACTTGACCTTCACACATAGCTGAAGATCTTACAATACCATAAGACTCTCTCACCCATCACTTCTCTCTCACAATACAATAATCTCTCACCACTACAGTAGAGATAGATCAACAACAATATTGTACCGACTTGTACCCACCTGACCCAGGTCCTCTTGAACTTTATTTATACATTACAATACCTCATCGACAGACTTAGGCCGAAACCTAGGTGTCAAAACCCTAAATACCCAGAAACTTAGGTGTTTAAAACCCTAGGTCAACTTGACCCTCGTTTTCCGGGCTTCGCCAACCTGTCTTTCCTTCCTTCTCGTGCGGTGCTCCAAAGCATCCAACGATGGCTTTCTCCACTTTCTGAGTTGTCCTTGATCCATCTTCATTGTTGATCATTCAACCTTGACCTTCTCGTCCAACAACTTTATTTTCCGTACTTCGCTTCATATTTTCTTCTCTTTTGCTCACTTCGACCCAATGACAGTCATTGTGTCTCTCGCGAAGTTCGCTTTTCACCTTTTCTTCCTTGTTCTTTTCTTCCTTCCATAACCAAGGGCCAACAATGTTTTCCTTTACACCCAACCATAGGATCAGAGGCATTTATTCTTAGCGCTCTGGCCACCCCCGTGCCAAGCCATGATATCACTAGGGAATTTATGCCAATTCTCAAAGGTCCTTTCTCTTTCACAACTTCTATGAGGTTTATCAGATGATTCCTCAACATCAAGCTCATGAAATTTTGCTCAAGTCCTGTTCTCCGGTAAAGATATTTCAACGTTCTCTTCTCTTCCCTTTTTATTCTTTTCATGCCTTGCACCCACATCCTTCCTTGAGAAGGTTATCCTTCCTATCCTATTCCTTATGTTAGAAGGAAACTCGGGTCATTCTGGGTCTGCAGGATCCTGTGGTGCTTCAGGCTGACCTTCTGCAGCTAGAACATGCTTCCATTCATGGGGGTGGTTGATGTTTCAACCACCAGTCCTTTCTTCATTAACTGGTTCCTCCTTGGGAACCATAGGATTTTGGTTATCCTCAACAAGGGAAATTTGGGGTTAGTCGATATAATGAACCCTCTCTTATAGTTTTTACATTCTTTCCTCTAGTGATATCATGGCCTGTACTTTCAAGGTTTCGCCCCCACAGTCAGTGGTTTTCAATTCAAACAATAATACATTTACATTGTTCCCATGCCATAACATGGTGATTATGATTAATGATTAATTACAAGATGGGGGAAACATGGGTGTTACAATCCCCTCCCCTTTAAAAGGAACTCGATCCTCAATGTTCTTTCTCAGTAACACTTGGCAGGCCTTTCTCATTTCACTGCTTCAGAAGTCTTGACCCTCTCTCTTGTTTAGGTCCTTTTCAACCTCTTGTATTTCTTCGCCTGCCTTCAAAATTTATTGGAGAACAAGTACATTAATCATAGTTTCATGTGAAAAAAATTCACAATTTAGCGTAATACTTATTTGCGCAGTTTATGGATTTGTATCCACATGGTTGTCTTGTTATCCAGACTCACTGTTTTTCCCAGACATACCCATTGTGTGCATGATTCTTCTCTTCCTTGCGGTCACTCACCTTCCAGGCCCAAGCTCAGACATCCCCTTCTCTACTATATAGTTCCTTGGGTGATCCATCTTCCCTTTCCAAGGTTTTATCACACAAGAAGAATTACATAGACTTCATTGAACCTTACAATTGAGGTTACCCTTAGACTTTCTCTACCGAGGTGTCCTTTCGTCTTGTGTTACCTCAACACAACATATTCCAAGTGATCATGGCTTACCATGGGGTTCTCATGGCTCAAGAGTAGCCATTTTACATGATTTTCAGTTTGACAACCTTCATCAGTCCTTTCTGGACAGATCTTTTTTTTCTCACCTGTATCATAGGTATACAGAAATTCATGAGACATCATCATAAATTCTAAATTTCAAAAATTTATTGCAAATCTGTCACCCACAGATTTCCAATTCCACATTTTGTTTTTCAAGATTTGTTCCACACAGGAAACAAATTCACAAACATGGGACTTTCCTCCCCATAGAATTTTATCTCAACATGCAGTTGGTCTTCCTTATGGGCTTACAATACTGCCATATCCAAGACTCTTTATTCCTTCAATTCATTATTTACACAACCAAACAAACTGTTAGTTTCTCATGTTTATATATATATATTCTCACAACATTTAAAATGTCATCACAACCTTTCTTAACTTGTGCATTCTAACAATTTCATCACATCTATATAAACATGGAAGGAAACATCATCCCTTACCTATGCATCATTTTAGCCTACCAAATTTTCAAAATGTAATTCAGATATCAATTGACTTTAATGAATGTGCCAAAATTCGTAGCCAAATTCATACCCACATTCATACCCAATGCACCCTTGCATTGATTTCAAGTTTGCTACACTTTATGACAAGAACATTTCCATGGTGCATTGGATCTTAGCCAAACTCTTCACCATATGGCTTATTCATCTTCGTTCATTATTGCATCTAGACTCTACTTCCTGCTACAGGTTGATATGAAACTATAAGTTTCTCTTGAATGCACTCAAACATTCTTTCTTCGTTAGTAACCAAGGTGCCCACACTCATGGCCACCCAAATTGGCTTTTCTTTGACACCCATACAATGTAAGTAAAATTTTGGAAGGTCCTCCTTCCTCAATGGAAGGTCCATTGTCTTCCCTTTATGAAAACATGCATTTCCTTGAAGCAATTCTATGCAATGTGCTAACTATGAGCACCTTTATTCCCATAGAATTAGTCCCCGCAACCACAATCTAACGAAGAGTGCTAAACTGTATCTTCCTTGACTTGCCCGGAGGAACTCCGTTTTCTCTCCATGTGACCGAGAGTTGTGACCTTGGCTCTATTATTTTCATGCGCTATCCTTTCACCTCCTGTATCTAGGCTCTATGATCCTAGCTCAACCCCTTGTCCGCAAATCAATGGTGTAGATCTGTCTTCCCCCAGATCCAACAACAACAAGGGATTGTGGAACCTCAACTAGCTCACGGCTTAACTCTCATCCCGATCTCCGCAATGAATACGGGTCGTCCGATCTATGATCAGATCCCAAACTCAAAACAATGCTATATTGAGTTTAAATTACAGTTACATGTCTCGATGTTAACCCTTGTGCATATGCAATCTCTGCAATGATTGCGATATGTTTATCTTAGCCCTCAATCAATTTTAAACCACACCATTTCTAGATAATAATAATTCCAATATAGAAGAGTTTGACAAAGAATTCAGAGCTTCGATTTTCTAAATTCAACCATGAAACCCAATCACAATACGTGTTTACATGACATTAATGCATGGGTTCCTTACAGGTTCACCCCCGATCATTCACAGATTGGCGGTTCACAACGATTGCGGAACCCCAATATGCTCTCTCTTTAGCGGAGATTTCAACCTTCACAATCTGAAAAGTTCTCGTCTGACTCTTTTAATCGTGGTCGTTGATCCTCCACCTCGACGAGATCAACGGTGTTGGTTGATTGTGGACCATTAACTAGTATGTCCGTTAAATTTTCCTTCTTGTTCCGCAATGATCCCTGATTGTCGATCTAACATAACGACTGGTGTTTGATCTGTTAACTCCAGTGGATATTGAAGTCGATATGACAACTGAGATCAATTTTCTCTCCGATGAACGACTCACATTCATCTCCTCTATCAGGTCCTTGATTAACCTGATTCGATTAGGGTTTTCTTCTTGAATCATACTCTACTTGGGTATCCATGGCATACAACTACCTTTCAAAATTTTGTGCATAACATTAAGACAATAAAACATTTTCAGACATGTCCTAGCATATCTTTATGCACTTCATCACATTATCCTTAATGTTTCCATGAGTGTAAAACAAACAGATCTCGATTGTTTCTACAACAATACAACCATCACCACTATGGTGTAAAAACCTTTACTTTCATCAGCGTACCAACTTTCTCATCCCAGAGAAAACATAATACTTAGCAAGAAAAGAATTGGGGGATCTCCCCTTCTTCCAATTATTTCTACACTGCCTAGGACTTTTCAACTCAGTTGAGTTATCTCTAAGCCCTCACTGCCTTTTCTTAGCATGACTTCAACCAAGCCTATTCTGTCAAACATACTCATTTATTAGTCTTCTATTCATTACATGATGTTTTCAAAATGTAATCCAAGATTCTTATATATATAAGCTTGTAGCTCATTGCTTAATTCTCAACAGTTATTAAGGTTGTGACTCTGTTGTCTTGGCAGAGTCTTCACACAGTTCCTCCACAGGGAACTCCCTCAGCATGCAAATTCCTTATTGCATATCCATCACTATCTGTGATGGCCTCAACCTTGAGTTAGTTTCAACTATTTACCAAATATTCCATAAGGAATATAAACATGCATCTTTGTCATGCATCTAAATTATGTATCCACACGTATTCTGGTTTTGTTAACTTACATCCATGATGTACTTAACCATATGCATAACCAAATTCCCGTGTGTAGCTACCATGGGTATATTTCACAACCTACCTACATCTCTACTTTAAATTTAGTCAACTCATGATAGTTCAAAATCATTCTCAGGTGATCCTCAAGGCATAATCATTTGCCTCTTATCCTGACAACAAACCATCCTTGCTCATTTACTCTTTCATTTATTTATGTTGGCCTTTCCTAGGGAAATGGAGTACATTCCCCTTAAGCTATCATTCAAAACAAAAATTCCATGACTCTTCATAATGGATTCAACCATGCATCCATGGTATTCATTCAATCTTGGCAAGTGCATTGCTTGTCTCTCATTTCACTCATTTAGGCAGTCACTTTGTGCCTTTAGTATACCTATACTCCTACATCGTACATGTGCATCACTTTCACATTTAATATCATTCATACCTAACTGATATTTACTATCAGGCTTCATATCAAGAAGCTTCACAATGCATTATATCCATGCTCTCAATCATAAACACACACATCCCAAACGCTCATCATGCAAGCTCATTTCTTGCACCTTTTTCCATGTCATTCACACACATGGACACATCATAATTATATATCCTTCTCCCAAGGATCTTCCAATCATTCTTATGATAAGTATCATAGGGACACTCAACACTAAGCTTCCCCCTCAGTTGAGAGATTGCAGTCATATTATTCCTTTAAGCATGTATACACCTATTTGTATACTTGTAGGTGCATCTCTTTCACCTTTTTTTTTTACCTCATCCATTCAAATTTTTATTTTAGTTTGAATATTAGTGTTCTTTAGTGTAATCCCACTCCTGTAGGATTGTCCATCATTTCCGAAAAGAACTAATAGTCTTCCTCTACCACAAACTAGCATGATTCAATGTTGTTGGGGTAAAATCCCAACTGAATTTTAAATCTGCATCCTTCTTCTCAAGGAACTTATGAAGATGATTTCTGTTTGGCAGTAACATTCTCAACATGCTCATCCTAGCCTTGGTAACCCAAGATTGTGTCTGTACAACAACACATACGATTGCAGAGTGAAGTCAACTTCTTTATTTGGAAACATTAGCAACATACAATGCAAATTTCCAAAACATCTATCAACAGTAAAAGGATCTCATTCCTCTCTTCAGTAGAGGTTTACTAAGATTCTTAGGAATGGGTTAAGATAGGGTGTTACCCCTTAAAGTCCTCCAAAAACATTTTTCATACGACTTGTGCATGAGCCCAAGCAGACCAAGTGTTGTTGTCGTGCTCTAATACCAATTTGTAACACACCTGACCCTTGAGTATATTTCCTAGGGATGGGGCATCAAAATTTCACTCTCCTTAACATCTCAAATCCTCTGTCTGAGGTCTTCATCCTCTTATACTTACCCGTAGAGTTCTAATGACTTCTACAAGGCTCAAATCTGAGCTTTGGGTTGCAAGTTATGGCTTCCCAAAGTTCTTCGCGTGTTCATTGGTTGAGGGCCATGTGGCATCCACATGAATCCACCTCACACATATTGTCTCCAAGTTCCTTCATCCACGGTGGAAGTCCACCCACCATCCGATTCCATGACTGGACTCAATCTTCATCTAACACGTAGGCATCTAACACACAGGCCAACAATAACTTTGACACTTCGGCACTTTGGCGTTGAACGCCTCGATACTGTCTACGTACAAGACCTTCCAGAGTCCCAAACTCCCGAAGTCTTGTAAGCCTGCCATGTGGTTCCGACCTTCAGGCCTTTTGGGTCCCTCTTTTATGCTACACCCCAAATCCTTTAGAGTCCCAAAGTCTTGGACTCCTGGAGTTCTGGTCACTTCACCAACCACTTTGGCTAGGCGGGAACGTACCAGGGGATGACACGTAGAAGGGCCAGGGGTGACATGTGTCACGTTCCAATATGCATATAGGGTCTATGAAAAGAACAGATCGAGCTGACATGTGGCACATCAATTGTGGGTCCACGTCAAATTGGTGACGTTGGATTTCCATGTCACACCAGACTGACAACCTTCTAGCATCCCTCAAATCTCATAGTTGATATCTGGTCATGTGGATCCATAGATCCACGACTAACGTTACTTCGTGACTCCGACCTTTGGGAGTTTTGCGATGCAAACACCTCTTTTCTCTCAGAGTTGGTTAGTGCTAGGCTGACCACATCCCATATCTGACGGTTAGGAAAAGTACCGAAGCGTCCTCGAATCGACAACTCTTTCTACTTTGGGCTTTAGATCTTATCGACATACCACACCTCAAATACCCCCGAGTGCTCAATGTTGAGGAAAATATATGAAATGATCTTACTCAAGCATTTTCAGATTCTGCTTGGCTAAAGAAAAATAGACGAGAATGTCACCCTATTTTTATAGCCATCAAAAATAATATCCTAACTCGCAAGTATTGATTACAAGTGCTTAGGCTAGTCTTTTTATAAATAAAATCTTGCTGGAAAATTCATTATTTATATGATTTTTTGAATATAACAGTTGTTGAAATAAATGTAGAGACAGAAGTAAAGACACCAAAATGATAATCAAGACATATGAGACATAAATAAATCCTTATTTCATTCCAATTCATCAAAGAGTCATTCTCTTTACAAAATTTTTTGAAGAAGTTTTGGACCAAAGTCAAACTTAGACATCCCCGATGAAACATACAAAATGACCTCTAACAAAAAATCAAAACTGAACTCTAAAAGTTGGATCATCTTGCCACATATTTCTACCCACTCAACTCTGCACAATAGCCTTTGTCAGTCATGAAAACTAATTCACAAACATACAAGTATACATAGACTATCAAAGATAGATCAACACCTCTGAAAAACAAGTGTCTGAATGATGTAATTCAACCCTGAATATTGTTGTCTACAATAAGACACTGCTATCATAAAAAATAATTAGGCTTGTGATCAATTAAGGAATGAATGAAAACTGAACAATCTCAACACGAACTCAAAGAGAAAACCTTAGTATGCTTCTCCTTCTATCCTGCTCATGTTCCTCCCTTTCCTTTTGCTTTCAAGCAATTAGAATTGGTTGAAGTAGTTGAACTACCTCATTAGTTAAGTTAACTAAAAACTCAACCAACTTTTTAGTTAGGGGGAAAAGCAATAAATCATAATAAGGGTTATAAATAAATAATAACTAGTAGGTGGGACCCCTTTGTGACTCCCTTTAGTTGTTAACAATCATAACATAATTATTTATTAAACAAAACACCCCTCCTTGTGGCTCCCATCATCACATTCATATTTGACAATTTATCTCATTGACATTTGAAATTATTTCCAAAAATATGTTACTAATATATCCAAAGAAAACATGTTGTCCAAAAAAAACTTCTGAAGTCAACTGTCATCAACAATAATAAAATAACACTCAAGAACCATATTTTCCACTCTGAGATGAAATATTTCCTTGATTGTTGTTGTCACCCTTAGATTTCTCCGAATTTGCCTTTGGCTGTACTAAGCCTTTAGGCCTAATCTCGCTGATCACATGAGAACAATCGTCCCTCAAATGCATCCGGGAAGACTCGGATTTATCAAAGCCATTGGAGGGTGAGGAAGGGGAAGCAATGGCTTTTCCTTTGTCAGGGGCATGGTGGGCCTCGGTTTTCAATCTTTTTATAGCATGGGAGGATTGCACTAGTGAGTGGACAGGTGCAGGTTGGACAATCCGATTGATAGGCGCGGAAGCAGGTAAGGATAAATTGGGCCAGCCACGATGTTGGGATATTGTCGGGTGGACAATCTCTTGCCATCCTTCGTTTTCAGGAACCTCAGGTTGCAATGAGACATGAGTGTTGACATTGAGAGGGGGGTGAATCAATATCAAGTACAATTTTAAAAAACTTTTCCAACTTATACTTAAACCATTCAATTATATCCAATGATAAATGAACAATAGTATAAGAGTTACACCAATACACCACAATACACCATGC